>JAQQSY010000027.1:51562-111450 GCA_028646535.1 Procyon lotor
AAGCTACCAGAGCAAAACAAGGGTCTTGGGAACCTTTGGGTGCCGTGTCTGTGCTATCTGCTATTCAGAGCCCTCTAAACTGGGCAGACACTGTGTGGCCAGGCCTTAGGTGTGCTTCCTTCTGTCAGAAAGAGATTCACCATGATGATGGTCACCTTTGGCATAGAGTAAAGAAAACCAAATCTAAAAATAGAATGAGAGGAAACTCATGAGGTTTCAAGAAGGGCTCAAAGGCACAATTAAGTGAGTGGGCAAGTGGGAGTTACTCCCTCATCACATAATACAGGCTCTGGCCTTACAGGGCACTGTCACAGAGAGTTAATTACAACTACAGTAAGCTGTTCCAAATGCAACTCCACAATTCCAATCTTGAAATGGATTTTATTTTCTTAAGATCATTGAAATGGGATAGGTCTGCTGTGTTAAGAACTTTTTATTAAAAGTCCCATTAAGCTGCTATAACTTGGAAGGAGAAACTAGATGTTTGCCCATTTTGAGAAATGTCATGCTGAAAGGTGTTTGGTTTCTTTCTTTAATGTTTGAATTAACTTAACAAAATTAGTTCACCTAGTTCTTTACATCTGTCTCATTAGAATAGGCCTTATAACAGCAGGGTCATTTCTGTCTTGTTCATTCCCATACCCACAGGACAAAACGCTTGTGTCCAGCTTGGGTCAAGTAGGTGCACAACAGAACTGTTTACATATCTGCAGAAAAGAGCAAAGGTAAAAAGAAGGGAGGAAGACTATTTTCTTTTCATATTAAGGTATATATAAACAGGGGCGCCTGGGTGGCTCAGTGGGTTAAAGCCTCTGCCTTCGGCTCAGGTCATGATCTCAGGGTCCTGGGATTGAGCCCCGCATCGGGCTCTCTGCTCAGCGGGGAGCCTGATTCCCCACTTCTCTCTACCTGCCTCTCTGCCTGCTTGTGATCTCTCTGTCAATTAAATAAATAAAATCTTTTTTTAAAAAAGGTATATATAAACAGGTTATACATATATTTCTTCTCTTGACCACGATTGTATGACCAATCATGAAAATTAAAACATTTTGTGATATAATTTCAGGTGATCAACAAGATAGCTCCTCTTTCATTAGAACAGTGTTTTTTTGTTTTTTGTTTTTTGTTTTAGAATACTGTATTCAAAACAGAAAGGAAATCCTTTCCTTTTGGTACAGAAAGATGTTTATTCTCAACAACTGGTACAATGCTTAGCAGTAGCAGCAGCAAAAATATTTATAATAGTTACCATCTATCTATCCATTATAAATTAGTTAAGATAGTTATCATCTATCTATCTAACCATTATAAGACATTGTTCATTTAGTAACTACCAGGTACCAGGCACTTTAAATGAGCTATCCATAATCCACAATTCTGTGAAGCAGGAAGAAATTTTTATCCCATTTTACAGATAAGGATACTAAGGTTCAGAATATTAGAGGAATATCCAGGAATATTAGATCTGGTTTTCAAATTCACACCCACTTAATTTAGACCTGCCACATTCCACTTTCATTCAGTACATCACACTGCCTCCTTAGGAAACACTGAATAAATATTTATCCAGTTAATGTTTTTTAACCATTTCAGCTGATAATAAACGTGATCATTTTGTTGAAATTTATCTATTTTAAAATATAGATTCTATTTCTGCAAACATGTCTGGCAAAAAATGAACTTCTATCCTCATTTTTAAAAAAATGCATTATTACCTAAATGCTTTATATCCAAGATTCTCATGTTTCAAGACAATTTTTAAAATTTTTTGTGTGGCATTTTAATGAAATATAGAAGCAAAGTTGCTTTATTGATTTAATCTGTTTGTCAAAGTAGATGCTTTTCATTGCTGCTAGGAAAATCTTACCAAATTGCACCTTTTATATAATTTTGACAAAATGTTTCTCCTCCTCTTCCCCCACTCCCTAGTCCAGCTATTTATTCAAAATATATGCTAATTTCTCTTTTTTTCTAAAGTACTGCCAACATTCAAGAGTGATTATAATTTCACTGATGTATATCTATCAAATATTTCAAAGTACACCTTGACCTGATGAAACAAGTCCATTATCAGCTGAAATCAAGGCAGAGGATGGTTTGCTTTATTTTAAAGACAGAAACTAAAATCTCAGGGTGGCAGAGTGAGTTAGGGAGAGGCCAGATAGAACCTCAGGCTCTTTCGACATCCATCCAGGAATGCTGTAGCTACTTCCTAGGTGCAAATTCCATACTTAGTCATTCCATGGCTCCTCCATATTACCTGGGCAGTAGTGTATAATTAGTATATAGTCCATTCCTCAGCTCCCTGCCCAAGGCAGTTTCCCAGTGCAGTAACACTATACTAACATACCCAGATGATAGAAGCATTGGCCTGAGACAGAAAACTCCACAGTGCTTTGACTTTTTTTTTTAATGGCCTAAAATAACTGCCCTCATTTCCTGAACTGCACCATCCTGAGATATTTTCCTTTTACCTTGTACCTCCGAGCACGTATTTTTAAAATAACCAGAATAACTGCATTTAAGTGAAGAATCTCTTCACAGCATTCTTTATACTTAAAGGAGTATAAAATTACATATCCCCTTTGGTATAATTCATCATTAGAATTTAATTGTGACTGAGAAGTAGATAGATAATTTGGATTGTGACGTTAATGCCTATTAACCTCAATTGTTAGTGTCGCATTTCATTTTGTTGAATTGTGAACTGCTTCTTTATATATCATCTTGAAATGACATAAATATAAGTGCAAAAAGCTACGTAATAAATCATAAAATGTGTCCATATTTCTAACACACCTCAAGGTGAAAGATCATAAGAAAATCAATAAGGCAAAGAAAGAACTCAGTGAATCAGAAAGACTGCTATCTCTAATCTGAAGACAAGTGAGGGGAGTAGACATTTGTTACTTCATTTCTTATTAGAAATTCTAGGTTTTTAATAACACTGAATTTTGAAAGTCACTCTTCAGATTTTTCTCACATTTCCAAAAATGCATAAAGCAGAAAAACTTATAATAAAATTAAAGTTTCCTTTTCAAATGATTCACATCTCATTTATCTCTAAAGAGGCCACCAGGGCTATTCTGCATAAATAGTTTGACCCTTGTTATTTTCACTTCTGCTCGTGACAGTTCGTCCACACTCCCATTTTCTTTCTACCAAATTCCTTTCAGGAGTCAAAGCTTGGTTCAACTTAACTGATCAAGCATTCTCTAATTCACACAACCAAAATTAAATAGTCCCACACCACCAAAACACATTACCACTTCTTAAGAGCTTATTACCTTCTGCCTTGATTTATGCTTTTTTTCCCCCTTTCTAAAGTGCAGGTACCTTGAGATCAGAGACCATTTTTATCTATCTACATGTCTTGCCACCCAGTACCTAGCATTATAGTTATATTTTAAAAGCTAACATTTCCCTAAACTCTGAAATGCAATAAAAAAATTTCACATAGAGGCGTCTGGGTGGCTCAGTCATTAAGAATCTGCCTTTGGCTCAGGTCATGATCCCAGAGTCCTGGGATCGAGCCCCGCATCGCATCGGGCTCCCTGCTCAGCAGGAAGCCTGCTTCTCCCGCTACCATTCCCTCTGCTTGTGTTCCCTCTCTAGCTGTGTTTCTCTCTGTCAAATAAATAAAATCTTTAAAAAAAAATTTTCACATAGTCCAATTATTTTCAGATGATTTTTATATTTACATTGTGTTTTACATTGAGATATGTAATATAAAGAAACTGCCCCTGTGCCAACAAATCCAATCAAATGATATTTATTGGAGATTTATTATCATGGTACCTCTTCAGTATCAAATGCTGGGAGGAAGGATACCAAGAATTATTAAAATGGTTCCTGCATTAAAGGATACTCAGCAAGGACCATAAGGAGACTCAGACAAATACAACAGGCTTCCAGAGGAAGAAAAGATGTCTTACACTTAGTATGGTCTGAGAAAGCTTTACAGAAGAGTGAGGTTTAATCTGGACTCTGGAGAATTTAATTTCCTAACTACAGAAAATGCTCTACTCAAGTAGAAGGAACTACGTGAGCAAAGGCATGGAGACAAACATGCTCTAGAGAAATACACGAATAATTCTTGGAAAACTAAGGAAAAGAAATTGGGTTGGATCAGACTTTAAAAACCCTTGTACGCAGAATTAGTCTTGACACCTTGATTATAATCTAAAAGCAAGGTTAATGGGGATAGTGACGGAATAAACTACGTGGACATAAGACAAAATCTAGCCAAAAGCAGAAAGGACTCAAAACTTGAAAGACAGGAAGAGTTGGGGATCAAAGATTTCAATACCCTTGCCTCATTCATGTTGGAATTGCTGAATAACTCAAAACAAGTTGCCATCTAGACCAGCAAACTGTTCAATCTAACAAACAGAGTAAGTAAAAATTTCTTCCCCTCATATTCAATGCCTAAGCAGAGGAAATGCTCAATAAATACTTGTGGAAGGAAGAAAAGAAGGAAAAATAAGAAAAAAATAAGGAAGAGAGGAAAGGAAGAAAGGGACAAAAGGAGGAAGGAAGGGAGGGAAGAAATTGGTAGGGGGGAAACTAGGGAGGTCTCTAAATAGTAGCAATTTAGAAGGCATTTTTTCAGGCAACCAGATACTGTGAAAGACCGCAGAGCATGAAATAGTAAATAATATCATTTACTACTGTGGCCAGGCACTATTACCCTTTATATGTATTAATTCATTTAATCCTCACCACAACCCAAGAATTATTACAACAAATTTATGGATACAAAAACTGAAGATCAGAGAGACAGCAAAACACCCACAGCGAGTAAGCAGTAAAATCAGGATCTTAACTCAAACCATTTGACTCCTGAACCTGCACTTATATCCGTGAAAAGGAGGTCACGGTTTTCGTCAGCCTGTGGAGAACACTTCAGACCACAGCTTCAGAATGAGTCTAGTCAGCTTCACTGAGCCACCCACCTGGTTGGAGGCCTAGGTTGGTAATCTAAATTATGACTCACCATACTACTATTTTACAGTGTCAGCAACAATGAGCATCTGTTGCCTTATCTTTTTTTATTATTATATTCAGTCGCTTCGTCTCTAAAATAAAAATAACATACTTTCCTCTGCCTCCTCTAGATGAATACTGAGGGTTAATCATATTTTAAAATATCAACTGTGCCCTATATTTACATATCATATGATATTCTGATATTCTTATTACTAATTTAACACTATAAAAGGTATCTATCATTATAAAGTGCTCTCTAAGTCCAAGTGTGTTACTCACATTCACATTGTACGTAACAGTACCTGCATACCAAATTAATTGCACCAAAAGCAACCATGGCACGTTTAATTACTAAATTAACCTGCTTAGACTTGAAAAGTGGCAGTCCAAAAAGACATTAATCTGTGTTTTTTAAATATATAACCTCAAGTAAGTGAAACAGACCAAGTGCCTAAATGTTTGTCTACCAAGGCCATAAATCCTACCCAGTGCCATAACTGCAGCTTGGTAGCAAAGACATTGAATTTAGCTTGTTTCTTAAAAAAAAAAAAAAAAAGGAAAGGAAAGGAAGAAAGAAAGACAAAAGAGAAAAAGACAGTCAACCTAGTGGGTTAAAACCAAATTGCTGCATCTGATAAAATGGAAATTGTTTTATAGTCATATAGCTTGTATCAAGGATTCCAAGCGATATTCAGAAGCTAATTTATCACAAATACTGACAGAAGGCAAGCTTCAACATGAAGCAGATATAAACTAATCCATGCAAAAGGGGGAAAAGCCCTTCTATACAAAATTCTTAGCATAAAGCATGAAAAGCTAGAACTTCATAGCATAACACAATGCTTTCACTTAATAATGAAAGGTGGCATCTTGTAGAACATTCCAAGTGAAATAAATTAAAAGGTGAAACTGCAGTCTATTTCTCTGTGCACAAACTAGATGTAGAGAACCAGTAACAAGGATAAATTAATCCATTTGGAAATCTTTCATAAAAAAAACTCCTCTACAAAGAGAAAAAATAGACATATCCATATTCACTGTGGATAAAAACAAGTCAAGTAATGTGTTCCAAAAGACTATATTATAACAAGATATGAGAATTGAAACATATATAAAGAAGGTCATGAATTCCTTGTACTAGTAAAAGCTATTTTGAAAAGGAAAATCTTCAGCTGTCAAAGAATCCCAGGGTTGATAAAACACCATCATCTAATATTTCAGTCCCCTTCTCAGTATAATCAAGTGATCACGTGTTCTCCACTTGAATACTTCCAATATGAGGAACTCATTGCTTCTGAAGCTGCCTGTACCACTTAGGGATGAGCTATTCCTCTGTATCACCACTCAAAACTCTAGCATTGTTCTCTTGTGACACACAAAATAAACCTAATTCTCCATGTGAAAGCCCTTCAGATAATTTCAAGCAGCTATCGTATCCTTTCTAAATTCTCTCTTCCCAAGACTAAATATTCTTGATCTCTTCATCTATTCCTTAGTGGCATATTCACTTTTTTACCTTCCTCCTCAACCACAGTTGCTCTCCTCTTAAATAAATGCCCAAGTCCAGGCAGATAGTCAGGTCAAAACAAAGCTCAAGAAAATCTGGCACGCCGTCTTCTAATCAGTGAAGTATTTTAAAGCTTTGTAGGTAGACTTATTTCTTAGTCAACTAAAACATACATACCTCAACTGTAAATTTTCTATTATTAAAGCAACTTACATCAGCAATGCTGATACAGTGCAATATACATTGATAATAGCTGTTTCAAAACTGCCTTCAGAGTCGGTTCACCAGTAGAGAAGAAAATGAGACTCTTTGCCTCATAATCACACTCTTGTTTGACTGTTGTATCTATTATTGTATTTTATTATTCTATTGTTATTCTAGTCTATTATTTTTAAACAACAACAAAAATAACTGCGCTGTTATTCGCCTACTATATATGACACATTTCGATCTGGATAATTTTTGGTTTTCTGAAAAACTAAATCTACTACCCTCAAAGCATGAAAATCTGCTACTATGGTCAAAATAGTTTGCCATACAAATTCAAATACAAGTTCAAAAGAGGAGCAAAAATAGTTTGAATGATGACAGTATTACTGGAATATTTTTTTCTCCAAGTAACTGATATCAACACATTGTGATAGATACATTTTGACATGTTAAAAAATCCATTTCAGCTTGTGATTATAGATTATACTGATCATATGGCTGAAAAGGTAAGTAGGGATGCACAATGTCTTCATATTCTACTTTGTGCAAGGTCAAATTAGACCTTTCTTCTTGCTGAATCATAAATGATTAAGTGTTTGTACGTACAACAACCTCCATAGGTCTTGTCAAATTGTGTTGTAATTATTTGCTAATTTGTTTTCCCTATTAGAGTCTAAGCTCCTTGAGGAGAGAGAGGTTGATTTTCATCTGTTTTACCAGCTCCTAGAACAGAGCCTGGAACACAAAAATAATACTCACTAACAGTTTTAGTATTTGCAAAAATAACATCATAAAATCAGACAATTTATCCATACTTCTCAGTCCCTTTTTTTTTCAGTAGGATGAAGAAAATGGGTGGGAAAAGATTATAACATCCAGATGTTACCTTAAGACGGGAGCTTAAAATTCTCAGACCTATTATATGCTCAAATATAATGGTAAATGAAATGCTTCACATAGATATGAATATACAAACTACATGTCAATACAAATCAACACAAATTATCAATATCATTAAGAATATTCTTTCCAACTTCAACGGTTCAAAAAGTCATTTTTTATGAAAGCAATGTTTATTATTCACATCATTGAACTAAAAGACTTTGCAGACCAACGCAATACTGTCAAAGTAACCAAGTCTATTTATAGAATATAACTTATAAGCAGTGAGTTTTACTATTAAATGGTTCATTGCATTTTAAAAATCATTAGCATGCACAGAAATATATTTACATAAATTACATTGTTTCTTTCAAGCTATTATTAACTAGAACATGCATTTCAAAGATGCTGGAAAGAATTATACTATGTTCAAGTAAGTGTATAGCAAATCTTTAAGAATTCCTTCCATATTAAATGTTTCATATTCTTTATTATTTGTTATTTGAGAAATACTAGGTCATGAATTATTCATAATATCTAGCCAGATCTGTTACATCAGGTGTCAGATTAATCTAGGAGGTAGAAAGTGCTGAGTTTTACATGAAGTATTCATTAAACTTGGTGAACTCATTAAAGTATGTTAATTAGGTAATAGACAAAGGAACTTGGTATTTGGTAGAGATTGGGCACTGTTAATACCTTGCTTTGTGCTAATACCTTGGCTGCAGTTTTTTTTCCCTTTAATGAGCACAGGGAAAAGCTGATTATTCCAAATGCAGAAAAAAACATCACATGTGTTACGTGTTGGAAAAATTGCCCCAGGTGACAAAAGGAAACACATACCAAAGGAACTGGCACTCTAACAAAGAGAGTATCATTTCAAAGCTTCTAAAATTTTCTTTGGTACAATATTCTGTCATGAGGAAACTTCATGTTAATTTTTATATTCTCAAAAATATTTCATTGTTACCAATTACTGCTGGTAATATGGCTTTTTTTTTCATCTCAATTCAAAGATGCCTATATCACAAGTATATGATGCTTGTCCTTTGGGGTTTTTTTTACGCTGCAATTTGAAATACCTGAGAGCATAAATGTTTATTTGTAGATGGGGGGGGAAATCACAAATACTGTTGCTTCAGTAAAACAATTTTCATAAACAAAGTAGCTTTGCAAAGGCTTTATTAAGAGTTTTCCACAGAAAGATCTGAATTGGAACAAAGAAAAGGCAAGTGTTTGGATGCTCATGACATACCATCAGACAAACTGTACTGCAAAAATGGCCTCTGGGCTCCTAGTTTTATCCAGCTACCTCAAACCCAACTGTTTAAATTACATGAAACAATTTTCTATGGCTCAGTGTTAAATGTGAAAGTTTGCATAGGCAAAATCCTTAATTTTTATTCTAAAATGGAGTTTATTCACAAAAGTAAAAATAAGGATTTGATCCTTCTTTGAGAATTAAGTATCTACTATGATATATTCAATCCTTAACTAGAATCCTTAGAACCCAACATGAAAGTTGAAACCAATATTCAGACATGCTTCCTTTCTTTCTTTCTTTTTTTTTTTTTATTTATTTGACAGAGAGAAACACAGCAAGAGAGGGAACACAAGCAAAGGGAATGGTAGCGGGAGAAGCAGGCTTCCTGCTGAGCAAGGAGCCCAATGCGGGGCTCGATCCCAGGACTCTGGGATCATGACCTGAGCCGAAGGCAGACGCTTAATGGACTGAGCCATCCAGGCGCCCCTCTTTTTTTTTTTTAATTCTATTTATTTATTTGACACGGAGAGAGAGAGAGAGAGATCACAAGAAGGCACAGAGGCAGGCAGAGGGAGAAGGGGAAGCAGGCTCCCTGCTGAGCAGAGAACCCAATGCGGGGCTTGATCCCATGACCCTGAGATCATGACCTGAGCCGAAGGCAGAGGCCCTAACCCACTGAGTCACCCAGGCGCCCCATATGCTTCCTTTCTTATAGGACTTCGCCTATGTTGTTTTCCCCCATTTCCCCTTCTTTCTGTGAAAATAACTGCCACTTTGCATAGAGAATTTAACTAATAAACAAAATGATTCAACCAAGATTAGAACATATATATATATATATATATATATATATATATATATATATGTAGTGATATAGAACCACAGCTGGCTCCATTTAAAATAAGACTCTATCCATGCTATAGCCCAGGCTAAAATGCGATCTTCTACCTTTGTCATCAGATATATGGTCCTGGAAAGTAAAGTAAAATCCAATAAGATAAATAAAATAACCTCTTTTGAAAAGTTAAGGTGCAAGACTATATTTCCTTTATCATCAATTCCAAGTGAAAAACATATTCATTCTAAGTAGTATTTACCAAAAGCTGCTGCTATTTTGGGATTACACCTGTTTTTCATGGGATGATTACAGTTATGCTCCTACAACTCTGCTTATAGAAATACATTCTTGAGTTTCTGAAATAATTTGCATATGAAAAATCATACAAACTTTTCAAGGAATATATTTCAAGATTTAACTGTAGTATATTCATTAAAGTGAAATAAATGCCAAAATATTAAATACAATGTTTTGCTGTTGTTGCTTCTTCTTAGACTGTTTCTCAAAACCTCAAAATCTCACACACAAAAAAATGTTTCCACTAGGAAAACCATGTGTAAAAATAAAACCACATGAACATGAAATACAGGTCAACTAACAGACCTAAATTTGCCTATAAAACAACTTACAATTTTCTGATGTTATATCAACTCACTCCCCTGAAAAATTAGAAAGATCTAAGGAGAATAAAAAAAATCCCCACTAAATTTAGACAATAAGAAGTCATTGTTTCCCATTTATATTTTCATTTTCTTTCTAAATCCTTAACGTTCCACAGTATATTTCAAAAGAGCAATATTTTAGTAAAATGCTATTTCAAAAGTGAACTACAAATCTAAATGATCTAATTTGGTCTCGCAATGGATATCATATTCTCTAAATATACGAGGGGGAGTTATTTACACAAAGTCAGTGTAATGGAATCAATAACAGCTCCTGTATGAATCACTATGTGTGATTACAAATTCTAAAAATGTTTTCCTATTGGTTCACTCATTAAACATCAAATATCCAATTTTACCTGGTAAAACATTATAATTTACCAAGATTTAAATACAAATGCTATTCTGATTGTTTGCTGGCCCAGGTAACTTGTAGGTATTATGTCAGTAACTGCAGAAAAGTTCCAACTGTTCTGTTTATTGCTTCATATTAACTTTTCTGACACAGTTATTGCAATAGACTGAATGTTTATGTCTCCCCAAAATTCCTATGTTGCAACCTAATCCTCAATGTAAGGGTATTTGGAGGTGGGCTTTTGGGAGGTCATTTGCTCATGAAGGTGAAGCTCTCATGAATAGGATTTAGCAACCTTATGAAAGATACTCCAGGGGCGCCTGGGTGGCTCAGTGGGTTAAAGCCTCTGCCTTTGGCTCAGGTCATGATCTCACGGTCCTGGGATTGAGCCCCGCATCGAGCCCTCTGCTCAGTGGGGAGCTTGCTTCTGCCTCTCTCTCTGACTGCCTCTCTGCCTGCTGTGATCTCTCTATCTTTCTATCAAATAAATAAATAATTTTTAAAAAAGAGAAAAAAAGAAAGATACTCCAGGGAGCTCAGGGCCCCCTGGCCAGGTGAGAACATAGCAAAAAGACAGCTCTCCAGAGCTGGTGTCTTTCACCAGACACTGACTCTGTCAGTGTTGTGATCTTGGACTTCCCAGCTTCCACAACTGCGAGATATAAACTTATGTTGTTTATAAACCACCCAGTCTATGGTATTTTTGTTACAGTGGCACAAACAGACTAAGTAATAGAGACAGCTGAAATTCTCATGTATTTTATTAAGCAAACAGTACTACAATGCAAGATGAAAAAAGAAGAATCAGAGTTAGAATCCCAGAGCTTCTTGTTTCTACTTTTTCTATGTCCAATAGGCCACTATGTCCAATAGCCACTATGAAAAATATTCCCTAAATGAAGCCTAACATTTCACTAGTGAAATAAAGCAAATCTAAGTAAGAAATGCTCTTTAAGATCAATGTTTCTTTGCCTCAAAAAATTTCTTGGTAAGTTGAAAAAAATGTTATAAGTATCTATTAACCAAAAACATATACACCATAATGGAATCTACAGCCTTTACATTTCTACGTAAATATCAAAGCCTCTTACTAAACCAGCAGCTGCTGACAATGTTAAAAAATTTCATATTACAGTAATTTGACAGGATCAGGTTGTTTTATCAACATATCTGGAAACAAACTGAAACAAAAATAAGGTACAGATAAAACAAATTTTTTATTACTGCTCCAACCCTGTAATACTTAACCATAGAGATAACGCAATCATATGTTCCAAGAGTTTCCTGCTTCTTCCATACGAACCATCCAGCCCCCAAGTTTCCTGGCCTCTGTCTCCTTTAACCAGTTTTGTGACTTGAAGTTTCCTCCACTTTATAGCATCTTTGTCCATTAACAAGGATTAAGTCTATATTCAAATATGTGAAAAGGGCGTGTTGGATTTTACAGTCTAATGGGATGCAATAACCACAACATTATATTTATATCACAACTTAACAAATGGCCTTTAAAAAGGTAAAGCAAGAATTCAGAAGGAACAAAAAATAATGGGAAACATTCCCTTAAAATGCTTGTAGGAGGGGCGCCTGGGTGGCTCAGTCGTTAAGCGTCTGCCTTCGGCCCAGGTCATGATTCCAGGGTCCTGGGATCAAGCCCCACATCAGGCTCCCTGCTCGGCAGGAAGCCTGCTTCTCCTGCTACCATTCCTTCTGCTTGTGTTCCCTCTCTCGCTGTGTTTCTCTCTGTCAAATAAATAAAATCTTAAAAAAAAAAAATTGCTTGTAGGAAAAATGGAATTCTAACGCCAAGCCACCAAAGAAAAAGATGAGTGAGCCTAAGCACAAAAGGAGCTAAGATAAACATTTCGCTCTTCACTTCGTGTTTTGTGGGGGTTTTCGGGGGAGAGCGAACAGGATACTCCTGTTTCTCTTAAATTGGTTTACTAAGTGGCTGTTTTCCTCTGGAAAACTTAGTTCCGGCATTTTAAAAATTGTTTGGGTCCCTTCAGAAATGAAACAGGATATAAGTAGTTAAAATAAACTGTTATAAGGAGATCCCTAAAAGGCAAGTGAGGCACTGTGAGCAATTCATGCATGATATTGTAATTCTCATCTAATTTGCAAGAGCAAATTATGAGATTAGCAACCGGGGCTCCCACAAGGACACATAGCTAAGCAGAGGAAGCAACACACTACCAAAACTACCAGGTTCACACCTACTCTTCCTCTAAATTGGAAGTTAAAGAGAAACATTCTGTCAACCTCACAATCGTCCTCATTAACTTCTTACTTGTCATTAATACCCACTTCAAAACAAAATAGACACTTCCAAGAAGCTTTAAGTAGGGCATACAGAGGTAACAACGGTTTGTCTGTGTAGGGACCAGTAGGTAACTTACCGAACATCTGTTCACTGGGTCAGTGCCTGTATAAAGAAACCGGATTATGAATTTAATAAGACCAAGAGCTAAATTTTAAAATATGCACATGACTTTGAAATATCCTATGGTGGCCAAGGCTGTAATGCACTCATTTCAATTTGAACCATACAAGCCTCCACCTGACTAGCAGATCATATGGGAATCTGATTAACCATGGCTCAAGATGTCTTGGGGGTGGGGGGGGAATGCAGGGAAACAAGGGAATTAGGAACAAGTGGAAAGTAGATGGCTTCTATTACTACTATTATTAGATCATGTTTGTAACACAGCATACCTACACTGACAGGGTAGAATGACTTCCAGTCACAGGAATTGTTGGCAGATAATCTTAACAAAACAAAAAAAACCTTCCATTTCCTTAGGAAAAAATCTCTTTTAAATACAAACCAATTATAATAAATTAGAATTTTAGGAAGCTAGAGAGCCACTCTGTATTTTTCTCCTCCAAACAATGAATAAAGAGGTTTGGTTATTTTATATACAGTTTGAAAAAAAAAAAAATGAACACTTAAGCAATGTTTTTACCGTAGGAAACAAAACAATCTCTAAAGCAATTTAGATATAACCTACCCAGAGATAAGGCAAGAGCCTAGATGGTCTCTTAGGGTCCCTTTAGCAACTATCTATGATAGTCAAGAATGTGCAATCACTCAATTACTCATATTAGGTCATAGCACTGGGAAGAAATTAAACACTCTATAGAGTCAGGATATTATTCACTTAAAAATAGTTATTAATGAATAGACTATCTCCATAAAGCATATTTCTTAAGACTACGTTTTTACTTTTTGAAAGTAAGAGACAGTGTCCTGTGTTTGGCTTTATGAATATTGCAAGATTAAATAAAATTCTGTTGCCTGAAGTAAAGTATCCTAATGTACTAAAGTATTCATTTATATTGAAAACGATGTGAAAAGCATCATTTGTTGTTGAAAGCTTAAGTTTCAACACCTCTATTGCCTACTCAGTCTTGGAAAAATCATGTTAGCTATGCAGTTTAAGTAATTCAATCTGCAAAATGGGAATAAAACCAGGAAACAGAAATCCTAAAAATATTAATGAATTCCTCAGAGATCCATAAACAAATAGTGCTAAAGGGCAAAGCAGTACATTTTCAGAGGCATTCTAAGAAAATCTCCAAGAAAATTCCACAAAGGGTTTTGAAACAGAAGCTAAGTGTTCAGACTGTCTTAAAGACTTCTACCCTGAATCTAATCAGAAGAAAGACTTCCACCCATTCTGTTTCATCAACATTGTCATTAAATATTATCCTTATTTGCCTTTCTGCTTATACTAGAAGAGAAATAGATTAAGTTAAAAGCTCCTAATGAGCAGCAGTAAGAAAAGAAAATTATACAATGTAAATTAAAAGTGTTAAGACTACAATTTTGCATTGACAACATGTGATCTGGGGTGTTCCTGAAATCTTATTCATGTAATCAGAGTTTATATCTAAATTTAATTTAATAGAAATAGATACCGAAGTATTTAACAAATACACAATGTACTTTTGTTCTTACTTTAACCCAAGAGGATTGTATACTGCTTTTAAGCAAATATGATAAAAGCCCTGGACAACAATCATGTTCTCACATATTTCCACTCATTCTCACCGAAAATTCATCAATACAGAATTACACATTTCAATTTTGGATATACACGTGCCTTAGCCGATGGAACGTGCCACACAATAAAATGCTCAGAACAAAGTCAGGAGAGGTAAGGAGAGCATTAGCTGCATCAAACTGCCAGACTGCCACACGATTCCGTACTTTTTGGTTTTATTGAGACATAATTCATGTGCCATACAATCCATTCATTTAAAGTGTACAATTCAACAGTCTTCAAGTATGTTCACAGAGTTGTGCAACCATCATCATAATTACTTTCAAAGCATTTTCAGCACCCCAAAAAGAAATCCCGTGCCTGTTAGCAGTCAATTTCCTTCCCCTGCCAACCTTCCTCCCCTCACCAGCCCTAGGCAACCAATAATCTACTTTCTGTCTCTATGGATTTGCCTAATCTGGACATTTCATATCAATGGAATCATACAATATGTGCTGTTTCGTGATTTCTTTCAATTAGCATAACATTTTCAAGGTTCATTCATTGCGACGTAATATTCCATTGTATGCATATACTACATTTTATTTAGGCATTCATCGATAGAAAAGTATTTGTATCCTTCCACTTTTTATCTATTATGCATAATGTTCTTATGATCATTCTTGTACAAGTTTTTCTGTGGGCATATGTTTTCCTTTGCAATTCCATTTTTGAATACTCATTTTAAAAAGATATATAAAAGTATTTTCTTAAACACAAAGTAAAAACATTGTATAAGTGCCCCAGTACTTTTCTTGGTAGTTATGATCATCAATAAAAAAAATGTTCATCATACTATATGCAATTCCAGTTCCCCTTCGGTTTTGCTGTTTAACGTCAATCAAAATTACTATCCATTAAAATGATCAAATTCAATTCAAGAGAGCAAAACCAGGAATTTTTCAAAAACTCTTAACTCCTGCTCTCTAAAATAAACCAAAAAGGCATGAACCTAATAAACAAAAAGCCAAATACTACCATTTGTTTCATTCTGAATGTTTCTATTCATCTGGACTTTTCTTTAGATTGATTGTTTTTTGTTTTTTACTTCTGAATCAGGGTTCTATATCGATGCTAAAAGGTAATAGATTCAGTCTAAATAATTCTAATACAAAATGTAATGCATTCACAAACTAGAACTCACGTCAGAGTTGAGTTCTTATTTGTTAATATTATTTACAATTGGCAACACAAAATTACATCGGTACTGTGGTAAGCAGAATTCTCAGAGGAGAATGATTCCCACTCTCTGCTAGTCAGTCATATCTTTGTGTTATCCCCTCCCTTTGAGTGTGGGCAGTATCTGTAACTGCTTCTAAGCAAAAAAAAAAAAAAAAATATATATATATATATACACACACACATACATATATATATGGCAAAAGTGAAAGAATATAACTCCTACAATTATGTCGTGTAGCAAAGGTGAAGGGATTTTGTACAAGTATTTAAAGTCCCTAATTAATAATAAGTTAATCAAAAGCAATTATTCTGGGAAGGCCTGACCTGATCAAGTGAACATTTTAAAAGAGGATCTAGAGAGGAAGGCTCTAAAGCAGCAACACTACAAAGATCCCCAAAACCTTACTCTGCCCACTGAAGTCACTGCTTACATGTACATGCATGAGGACAAAACTCAAAAATAGATGAATCAAAAAAGTGTGAATTTCTAAATAACCATCCATTATGTAGTATAGATGTTATCCACTCTTTAGAGTCAAACTGAAGATACTACCAGGCACAGAAGTTTCATTCAGAGCCTGACTGGTTTGCCTTTCTAATATAGGGAACATTTGTTAACAAACTGCCTATGATTTACACATGATGGGGAATATAAAGTGAATATCACCTTCAGCAACCTAGTATTTATTGGCAGAGTCAGACACATACAGATAACAATATTTCATGACATGTAAGCTACAAGAAACGTAAGAACAAACTATATCATATTGCAAATGAAGTGTGTGTATATATAATGAGTGAAGAAATGGATCCACACAAATTGACTGATGGCCATGGAACGAATTTCTAATGTCACTATGTAAAGGAATCACCTACTGCGTGCCAGGTACCCCACCAAATTTTTCTCACGCAGTGCCATATTTAATTCTCACGATCTGGTGAGTGGAGTTACTATGTCTCTACTATATAAATCAGAATATTTCCAATCAGAGCAACTATGTAACTAGACCTAAGTGTACAAGGGAGTGCCAAAATTTATGCTTAGATCTCTAAAGCTCTATAACATATTGCTTCTCATAAGGAGTTAATGAAATAAAATTTTACATTTTGTATATTTTTCAAAGCATTTTCAAAAATATTTCAGCTTAAACTAAAACATCTCGCCATAATGTAGCTGTTATTTCCACTTTATAGCCATAGAAACTACCATTGAGGCTGACATATCACTCAACTACTAAAGGAGGATGAGATCCCACCCTTTGGATACCTGGTCTCTTACCTTTTCCACAATACTCTTCAACAACACTTCAGAGAGAACAGAACTGAGAGGAGAGTGGAGAAAAAGGAAAAGAAAACACACATGCACCTCTGACTCTACAGTTAGCAGTGTTGTGATGAAGCCCCATGTACTATAATCAAACATCTATTGACTTCCATCAGTCACTGATTTTTGTCTATGTAACAGTCTATGCTGTCCTTTCTTTATTTGTAACCCTGAAAAAGTAGATGCAATTCACAGATAAAATGTCCCATGAAGGAGCCACCGGCATAATCCTTTGCCTTTGTTATTCTTTATTCCTCTCCAGCCTTCTGCAAAAATGACACGCAAATCTGCTTGCCCCAATTTCCCTAATCTTCTCGCCCTTTCGTATGCTTTTGCTAATTACTGCACCACTCGCAGCTGTTTTTAAAAATTTCTCCTTCCTATTTGCTACATATTCTCCTCTAACTCCTCCTTTAAACTCTTACACCATTATCTTCTTTTTTCCCTATCAAGAGATTACTCCATTAAGAGTGTTTGACTCTGGAAGCCCTCCTCAGTACCCAAGGAATCCTATTATCTGTTATATTGCATTAAAATATTTTTAACTCAAAATTTTTTCTGAACAAAAGAAAACGAGAAAGAAACCAAAAAAGGCAAACGTTTTGTTATTCAAGGGTAAATAGGTTTTAGAATGTTTGAAATGGTAAAATCTCCTTGATGCCTAAATATTTACCAACTGAGCTTTTATCAAATTAATATCACTTGCTAATCTTTTCTATGTATGCCCAAGGTGGTTCTCTACTCCCTGGCCTCCATTGTAAGTATATAATATACTTACATACATTAGAAGGTCGCAAGGCAGCGAGTGATTTTGAAACCCTGAATGCCCAAAATACTTTTCACTGACTTGCCTCTGACCTATATGACCAACAGAATCACTTCTGCTAGTGAAGACATGTGGCATGGTATCATAAAACTGTGAAAATCTAAATATATGGTAACTGTGTGACCCCGGAGACGGAATAAAGGAGCACAAGACTTGGCAATAAATGATGAAGCTATATTTAAAGATAAACTCCCTCTAAAGCTAATGAATTGGATTCTCTCCAGCACCATGTATTCTTTGTGGAGGCCACTTGCAGGCAGACAAGCTTGAGTAATGAAATGTAGAAGAGGCCCCTCAGGAAACCCACCTCAACATATCCGTAGGTCTTAACTAACCAATGGGCTACTTACAACCAGGCACAGTTGCCCAGAAAGGGAGAATTCCATATGTAGTCATACTGTCTCATCTTCCAGCTTTAGAGGCAGCCCCCCCCTGCAATGCCTCCTTGCCATCAGTCCCTCCTCTGCTGTCCTGGCTCCCTTGCTATGTATTCAATAAACTTCTCTTTTTTGTTCTGCCACAGGTGAATTCTTTCACCTGTGGCACCACCGGCTTCTACCTGATCATGCCCCACATTTGGAGGCCCCTATTCAATTGAGAGACACCCCATTTAGACACCACACTATTTCCTTCACTCTTACTGCTCCTATACCTATACAAGTTATAAAGTAAATTATAACTTTTTTATTTTAAAAACTTAAATACATCATTTTATTGTAGCTTATCATGACCTTTTAGTTAAATGCACATGGATGACTGCTGTCAAATGGAAGATGTAAAATCAAATTTTACACCTTAGACAAAAACTAACCTTTTAAATCCTCTTATTAGACATAATCTAATTACCGTAATGCTATTTTCTGACACTTGACGTTATTTCATCTTTAAAAAAGTTTCAGAGCAAAGGAGGTTTCAAATCTACCTCTAATTCTGAAACATGTGTTATAAGTTTTATCTCTATCGGAACAGCATGGTCATCTATATACTCGCTAGTGCTTTGCCTAGAAGTTAACTACTTATATATAGATGCCTGTAAAGGCTTCAAGTTTACATGGAACCATCTACTCCAAGAAATTCTGAGTAAGAATAGATCTTAATTTGGACTAAGAAATAAGCAGCAAAAATTTTTAAAAATTAGCCATGGGGATTTGTTTTTAATTTTCAATACGGAATAAAATTTTACTTCTATGTCTGTGTTTTCCTGCAAAGAACCACCGAGAGATTTATTTTCATTTCAATGTAAGCAAGCATCGTAAAAGGACTTGCACTTCTGGTAATGGTACACTAGGTAATTCAGGCCAAGCCTCCCACTGATAACTCTAAAACCCTTTATATGAACTTAAAAAAATCTGGATGATCTATAACTAACATCTTTCTAAAAGCACAGAAGAGCTAATGAAACAGTTGGGAATCACTGGGCCAAAATGGACTGAAAACCAAACAGATGAGAACAAAGTTGAGGCCACTTATGGCTCTGAGCTGCTCTGGTCTGATTGAGAGACTCAGTATTCCTGACAACCTCCTGGAGTTAGAGCGCAAGAGCTGGAGGACTTGGGGGTATGACTGAGATATCAAAAGACTGTAACCGATAAGTAAGGATAAACTGGAAGTAAAATAGGCTTTGCACTAACTTCTGTCATGCACTGAGTTATCTGAGTGGCACAGAAAATTTCACAAACTGGAGTAGGATTAAGATCTTCCAGAACTGGGGCTCCTGGGTGACTCAGTGGTTTAAGCCTCTGCCTTCGGCTCAGGTCATGATCTCAGGGTCCTAGGATTGAGCCCTGCATCTGGCTCTCTGCTCAGCGGGGAGCCTGCTTTCCCCTCTCTCTCTGCCTGCCTCTCTGCCTGCTTGTGATCTCTCTCTCTCTCTCTGTCAAATAAATAAATAAAATCTTTAAAAAAAAAAAAAAAGGTCATCCAGAACTGCTTCGTTGGATGCCTGGCAGTGACAGAGGGGAAAAAAAATCATCTCAGATGGATGACAACATCATCCTAGACCTTAAACTATTTCTATGAATAATTTTATAAACATAATATTTAGCACATGATCAAACCTGACCAAAGAAGAGCTATAATAACATGAATAAGAACCACCATAAATAACAGACAACAGAAAGAGACCCATCAGTTCCCCATGAAAAAGAATTATCAGAGAATGTTTTTCTAAAAAACTATAATTACTACAGTTATGTCAATAAAAGTAAAATGGTATTTTCAGCAAGAAACTAGAACTATAAAAGGTAACATTGCGTATTTATGAAAGAATCAACTAGGTAGAACTAACTATGAAATCAAAATCTACCATGACTGAAACTAAGTCCCCAGTGGACTGGGGATAGGTTAGAAGAAATTACCTACAAAACAGGATAAAGAGACATTCCATAGAAAATATAGAAGAAAGTGTAAGGAGACATCAGATCTGGTGAGATAGTGTAACTTGAACTGGAATTCCAGAAAGACAAAAATTAAAGATAAGACAGGCATTATTTGAAAATATAATTGCTTAGAATTTCCCAAAACTAATGAAAAGCATCAAATCACAGATTCAAGAAGTCCAGACTTTGAATAAGAACAAAAGACCAAACAACTAAGAAACTTGTGGTAAGATGGCAAAGGAATCAGTAAACATATGTTGAGACGAGAAACACAATAGAAAAGATAAACAATCTAAGATCTGGTTTTTCAAAAAGATAAATAAAACAGACATAACTTTAGCTAGACTAAGAAAAGGGAGAGGACTCAAATAAAATCAGAAACAGAATTAGTGGACATTACAAATGATACTACAGAAATATACAGGATTATAAGAGACTACTATAAACAATGTATGTCAAAAAATTGGATAACTCAAGGGGCGCCTGGGTGGCTCAGTAGGTTAAAGCTCTGCGTTCGGCTCAGGTCATGATCTCAGGGTATTGAGATCAAGCCCCACATAGGGCTTTCTGCTCAGCAGGGAGCCTGCTTCCCCCCCCTCTCTCTCTGCCTGCCTCTCTGCTTACTTGTGATCTCTCTCTGTCAAATAAATAAATAAAATCTTAAAAAAAAAAAAAAGAAGATGAAGAAGAAGCTGACATTTTTTAAAAAATTGGATAACTCAGAAGAAATGTAATCATTGAGGAGAATGACTACCTCCTAACTTAACAAATCAGTTAACATCTAAAAGCCATACATTGCTTGCAGGGAAAGAAAAAATATATAAGAAATTATGGCATGAGCTTGCCATAATTGAGTGGGGGAACCATGTTAATATTCCATCGTTTATGTCAATTGCCCATTACATCTTGGCCCCATATCTATTATAACTTCCTATTTTAGTTTTTTAAGGTAGCTTTTTAATTTCATAGAAAGATCTTATTTGTTCTCCATGTTAATAATCTCCAAATAACAGAAACAACTAACGAACTCATAAATGTCTATCTTCATATCATATGTAATAAAAAGTTGGTGTTATAATTTAATAAAACAAGTTCCCAGCCAATTATTAACATTTGCCCCATTGTAAAAAGAAAATAGTAATAACTATAGTAACTCCTATGGAATTTCTCTTATTGATTCTTTACATATATTCTAGTGATCTAAGTAGATCAAATATGGAGAATATGTTATAACTAACTTTACTCAAGTAACAGCTTAACTCTAGAAAAAATCTGGATAGACTATGGGACATTTTTATTTTTATAAATTTTGTATGGTGTAGCAGAAAAGGAAGGAATTAACATTTGTGGATATTTTTTATGTGCCATATAAAATACCTACAAAACCATGCAAAATAGCTATTATTAGATCTCTATTTTTCAGACAGATAAAAAGAGGTTCAGAGTACCCTAGTTAACATAAGAGTCCTTTATCTTTCCACCATATAACCATATAGATTGACTATTAAAAAACAATCAGGGGGAACTAATATACTCTATAATGCTTCAAATTTATTGCTTTCATTATCATAACTTGCTACACCTAGACAACATTTTTTAATAACGATAAAGTAACTGAAGTAGAAAGAAAATCAAACACATATCAAATATCATCTGAAATGTTTTATCTTTGAATCCAGCAAATTATAAATCTTTGTAAATCTGACAACATAGCATATGTTCTCCATGTTTGGGGCATTATTTTTAAGACCATAACATTCTCAATTTTTATTTTAAATGAGTTTTGGTTTTCATCATGTAAAGATAAATAAACACCTATATTAACTAAGAATACCTATGCATTTCAAAATATAGCTGTGTATTTATAAAGCAAAGCACACTTTTAAAAAATTCTTACAAAAGAATGTTCTAATTCTGAGGCCTAACCTTTATTGGCTTGAATATTTAGCAATTTAGCATCAAGTTAGGAATTTTTGAATGACAGGTGACTCATGCACCAAACAGTATTTCAAAATTATCATTTTTATGCAAAAATGATATTCAATTTTATATGAGTTATACTCTTACCCATATTATTAGAATGTAATCTCAGAGGTGAGAGATTTCCTAAAATTCTGAATAAATTATTGAGTAGTGGTGACATTTGTTTTAATATATTCACATCCTCACTTATTTAAAAACAAACAATTATATAATTCTTTTTTTTTTAAGATTTTATTTATTTATTTACTTATTTGACAGAGAGAGAGAGAGATCACAAGCAGGCAGAGAGGCAGGCAGAGAGAGAGAGGGGGAAGCAGGCTCCCTGCTGAGCAGAGAGCCCGATGCGGGGCTCGATCCCAGGACCCTGAGATCATGATCCGAGCTGAAGGCAGAGGCTTTAACCCACTGAGCCACCCAGGCGCCCCCAATTATATAATTCTTAAGCAACATTGTTTCCTACATTTCTTGTTTGTAGATATTTTTATTTAATTTACCAACTTTTATAAACAGTGAACAGATCATTCACTATTTAATACACTGTCACTAAAATATAATTAGACAGTAATAATAATAAGTAATAAGTCAAAACAATTTTACAGAGGGACTTGCCAAAATACAAAAGAATCCTGAAAAATGAAATGTCCTTTATCACTTAAAGTTTTAAGTATTTTTAAAGCAATATGTCAATATGTTGGAAAACTAGGTATATTTGTGTAGGTTATCACTTTTGAGTTTTTTTACTCCATGATATATATATATATATGTGTGTATCTTTTCCCTTAATTCGACATGATCTCTCAAAACAACAACAAAAAGTTATTAGAAGCCAGCTTGAAAGTTCCCAATGGTGAAAGCTAGAACAATTTGAGCAGCTAAATAAGTAATATAGTATTGTATTATAAATCAGTGTATAAAATAAATATGCTGAGTCTGTATTGGGATAAATAAATGTCTGGATAAATAGATAAATGGGAGAGAAAGGATAAGTCTTTCTTAAAGAATAATTTCAGGGGTGCCTGGGTGGTTCAGTCAGTTAAGTGTCTGCCCTCAGCTCAGGTCATGATCCCAGGGTTCTGGGATGGAGTCACACATCAGGCTCCCTGCTCGGCAGGGAGTCTGCTTCTTCCTCTCTCCCTCTGTTCACGATCGATCTCTCTCTCTCTCTCTCTCTCTCTCTCTCAAAATAAATAAATAAAATCTTTAAAAAAAAAAGCATAATTTCAAATAACATATATATAAATACTTCTTTCCTCCCAGGAGGTAGAACCTCCTTTCTTGAGTGTAGACTAGACCTAATGGCTTTCTTCCAAAAAGTACATAAAGAATAAAATGCTAATAATAACTTAACCATGGAGAAACCTGGCAAATATTATTCTACTCAAGTCATCAAAGTTAACATCATCAGAGATAAGTCATGTTGATATCATACCATTCATAGGATGTAATAAGAAGAGCACTTCACCTCTGTGATGTTCTTCCCAAAACTACATAATCCCAGTCTAATCATAGGAAGACACCAGACAAACTCAAATTGAGGGACATTCTAGAAAATATCTGATTCATACTTTTCAAAACTATCAAGGTCATAAAAAAGGAAAGAGAGTCTCCTCAGAGGAGACTAAGGAGACATGAATACCAAATGTACCATGGTATTCTAGATGAGATCCCAGGAAAGAAAAAGAGTATAAATGGATAAACTGGTGCAACTTGAATAGAGTTTGCAATATAGTTGAAATTAATATATCAGTGTTAATTTATTAGTTTTGACAAATGCACCACGGATGATGTTAGAGGAAGCATATTAAAAGAAACTGGGTAAAGGGTACATACAGACTCTGTATCTTTGCATCTTTTCAATAAATCTCAATTTATTCCAATATAAAAAGGTTAGTTTTTTAATGTTAGGCTTGAAGAATAATAAAGACAAATGCAAAAAAATGTCTAATCAGGTTAAAGATCAAAAAATTTTTAAATATAATTCAGAAAAAATTTGTATTTTTGAACTTGATTTAAATACAAAAGGCAAAAAATGACAAGTTAAGAGATTAATAAATTTGACTACATCCCAATGAAACACTTCTGCAGAAAGAATACCACAAATAAATGGGCAAGACCTGAAAAATAAAATGTGTAATATAATCAATAGACAAATATTAGAATCTATAAGAATTCTTTAAGAATATACAAAAAAATAGGGGGGCCTGGGTGGCTCAGTCGTTAGGCGTCTGCCTTCGGCCCAGGTCAGATCCCAGGGGCCTGGGATCGAGCCCCGCATCGGGCTCTCTGCTCTGCAGGAAGCCTGCTTCTCCCGCTACCATTCCCTCTGCTTGTGTTCCCTCTCTCGCTGTGTTTCTCTGTCAAATAAATAAAATCTTTAAAAAAAAAAAAGAATATACAAAAAAAAAATAGGTGACTTGATGGCTCAGTTGTTAAGCATCTACCTTTGGCTCAGGTCATAATCACAGGATTCTGGGAGTGAGCCCCACATCGGGCTCCCTGCTCAGCGGAAGGCCTGTTTCTCCCTCTTCCACTCCCCCTGCTTGTGTTCCCTCTCTAGCTGTGTCTCTCTTTGTCAAATAAATAAATAAAAATCTTTTAAAAATATATATACACAAGAAAAAATAAAGTCTTTTTTTAAGTGGACGAAAAGTATGAAAGGCAATTCACAGAGGAAGAAATGAACAATAAACTTAAAAACACATTCTAAGGAAATACAAATTTTTAAAAATTATCCGTTAGATTGCCAAAACAAAAAGTTTTATATTATATTTGGGAGAAGGCATGGGTTAGCAAAAAATCTCTAAATAAGAGTATTCTAAGGAAATACAAATTTTAAAATGATCACATATTTTAACCCATTAAATTGGAAAAACAAATTTTCTACATAATATCACATTTGGGAGAAGGCATAGGTTAACAAAATATCTCACAGAACATACAAAAATTGGATTAGTCAATCTGAAGCATCATTTTCTCAGAATTTATTAAAAATTTCAATGCAAATACACATCTTAGGACCTACTTCAGAGAACATACATACATTTTTTACTGAGGCATTGCTTAAAAAGGGAACAAATTTTGAAAACAACCTAAATGCCCATAATAGGAAATAGTTAACATAGACTATGGAATATGCAACAGATGAACAGTAAGATAGGTCAATCATCTAACATGCATAGATCTTCAAAACACTGCTTAAGTAAAAAAGCATGGGTATATGCCAGGTCTGGAAGCATAATCACCAAACTGAAAACAAAGGTTAATTCTGCAGAGACTGGAGGAGTCCAGCAGTCAGCATGGTGATTAGTTGAAACCTCAGATTCTATGTTTTTTACAAGTTCATTACATTGATTTTTTTAAAGCTTGACGAATGTCATATTTTTAAGAACATTCTTAGTCCTCCTTATCAATTAGTAGAGTCTCAGCAATAACAATACTCCAATAAATATCATAATCACCCCCTCAAAAGTTCTTGCCAAGGAAGCACCAAGTCCTTAACACCTAATGGAACATACTGTGTGTCTTCAATAAATATCTGAATGAGTAAGTGAATGAGTGAGCTAGCAGACCACATAAGATACCTGTTTGGGAAAATACAGTTGCAACCTCACCTGAGGAAATTACAAGGGAACTCTGCCATTTCACAGAGCAACAAAAAAATGTTGATCAAGTTAAGATGTAAGGCATTTGGGTTCTAGTCATGGTTCTGCCATTAACTTATTTCATGATAGTCAAATGTCCAACTGAACCTGAAATTGTTGAACACATTTTCTAGAAAATAATACTGCCTATGCTAATTACCTCAGAGATATATGGACGAAGAAGGCAGAAATTAGTTCATAGATACAATAATACTTTGAAAAATGCATAGATTCTATTGGAAAAGAACTGAAGAGCTTTTAAAAACCAGTCATCATGCTGTTTAATTAGGTTGTTATCATTGCCCTGCCCCCAAATACTATTATTGAGTCCAAGACACCAGACCCACTGCTCTAACCCAACCATCTAATCTATATGATGTCTGGATGATGGAAAGAACTTCTATAATGTATGAAATCCAGAAACAGAAATTACCTATATTCAAATTTTAAAGAAATTGAATCTAGAAAAAAACAGCTTGAAAGAGAATTACTGTAAATGTCAATAATGTCATACTAATACATTTCATTTTAACTCAATGAACCTAGGTTTCCTTTTTTTCCCTAACAAGAATATATTAGATAACTAATCATTCCCATAACTATGTTGTGCTTATATCTTCTTCCACTTCTTTTCTTAGGCAAATTATACATTTATTCTAAATTGGCTTTAAAGTTAATTTCAGATTTTGGTGAGTGTCTACACTAGTTTAAAAATACAATTCATTTTGTATTAAATGTTCTCAAATATCAAACAGCAGCCAAAAGTTCTTTTTATTATAGTCATGTACATTAAAAAATGAGACTTGTACACTGATTTAGACTTATCATCTTGATTATCAATTAATATTTCAAATTCTTCATGGTTTAATCACCTCTAATTTGGACATGAAAATAGATATGTTCCCTGACAATCATCCTAACAGATGTTGAAATACCTGAAATTAGTTTGTTTCAAGTATTATAACATGATTAAACATGATACGCACATAAATGCTGCTAACTACTTGGTTCCAAGGACATTTAAAGAACTACCTAGTTTCAAAGTTAAATCAGAGTAATTTGATTTCTCCAAATGAAAGAACAACCATAATAGATTTTGTTAAGCCTTCAATCAAGAAGATCCTGTATAATCATTCCAGAAAAAGAAAAAGTTGATTTTTAAAAAGCTGTTCTAAAATCTCTGAGCATAAAAGATATGTAACTCCTACAAGAATAGTACCTATTTTAGAACGTGAATAAATGAAGAAAAAGTTATAAATTACACTATCATAAAAGTCTTGTTACCTAAGATATTGAAAATTCCAGAAACAACACATACAAAAACTGGTCAAAAAGAAGAATTTCAACAAATGTAAAATGCTTTTTTTTATCACAGTAGCTAGGTTTTCCATAAGCTTTTGTCAATATATCAAAGATGAAAATATCTGTGGTATTGCTTATGTCTGATTTTGAAGGAACTAATTTAATTTACAAGGGAGAAAGCATTTGCTAGTTAAAATTTTGCAGCATTATCAGCATTGCTGATTACAAAATATGTATTTACTTATTTAGACATTTGAAAACACATCCTCTAATCTCTTCTGATTCCCACATAGAACTTCCAAATCAGTTAATGGTCTGTAAAAAGTATGAATTTGAGCTCTAACATGTATATAAAGAATTCTATGCTACCAGGAATTATAATGGAAAACCTATTAAGTTAGCCTAATATTTTCTGCTTTACAACATCAAAATATTTCTCATATATTTTTGATGCAAAATTCAAACTGATAAAAACAATTCAGTTTGTTTTTAAATTTTTGCATTTTTTTTGCAGAAATTTTTGCATTTAATTTTAGCACCCTAAGAGTCAATTTGGCTTAAAGGAACTATAAAATTTAACTGCTAAAACTGAAGAACATCACAAAGAAATGTAGTTAGTGTCTAATGGGATTAAGCCAAGCAGTCTAAACAGAGTACTCTAGATTTTCATTATAAGCTATCACCATATAGTCAAAAACCATGCTTTTTTTTTTTTTAACCCAACACACCTTTTATGGCACACCTTTACTCTATGCCAGGTCACGTACCAGGCACTAAGGATACAGACATGATTCAGACACAGTCTAGTGTGGGAGACAGAATCATGCCCAACTACTTATAAAATGCATTGCTAGCCTGATTCTGAACGTAATTCTTGTGGAAACTTAATCAATTTATCTGTTTAGGCACATTATAAACAGATCATAGATACTACATGGAGTTTCCAAAAAAGCCACTAGCACTAGAAACTAGTTCATAAAACTAGAAGTCTTATAAAATTTGGGGCAATAGCTAAATTTTGCATATAGTTAACTATTATATTCAGTGGAAATTTAAGCTTCTGCTAAACTTTTTTAAAAGCTTGATTCAATTCACAGAACAGTCATGTACATTAATAGAAGTTACCTCTAGTGAATTGCATTATCATCTTTTGCTTAGGCTATTTCCTTTCCCTCTTCCAAAGGTAAATGCTTCCTACTATTAAAGGCAGTTTTATATATAATTCAGGTGAACAAAAAAAGAGTAAGATTTAAAAAGTTTCCAAACACATTTTCTGCATTTGATAAATGTTCATTGCTCTTTATTTTGACTGGCTCTCAGATTTATGTAAAATTCCCTTACTTGGTTTTCAGTTTGAATGTTCAGCCAAAGCTAAATTCTTTGGGAATATTACATTTTCTAAAATCTTAACTTCTTGAAAATATAACCAAGTCCAAACAATACAGTGTTTTCTTATGTAGGCTTTATCCAAAATAATCAAAGGTGAACTCTTGCATCTTTATTCATATAATATAATACCGCTGCAGTGGCTTATCAGAAAGGAATATGTAATTAGAAAGTCAGACCAACATAAAATAATCACTAATCTACTTGTGAAAGTCTGGGGAGGTATTCTCTTTATTAATACGTTAGCTATAGACAAATATTATCACAAAAGGCTGTGTGGTATAAAAAAAATAGTGTCTGTAATTTTTTAATAAAATTTCCATCAAAGCCCATAGTTCCATGGGAGCATATAAAACTTAGAAAAAGTTACCGGGAATTGCTAAAATCCTTCCTACACATGGATGTAGATAAAGTGGGAGGGTCACACTTGGCCTGTTTTCCTTTTTCCATTTCCTTTTAAAAGGGAACTTATAGATTAATACAGGATATCCATTTATTCTGTGTTTTTGTAGATTCTGGTTTTGTCTCCTTGGAATCCATTCACCAAAGAACCATGTATAGTTACTATATTTTCCTATTTTTTGATATTGCTGATAATCGGGCATTGGGGCCTTACAGACCCAGGGAGAGACTATCCCTTTCCGGGCTAGCTAAATCGCAAAGATAACTAACAACCTGCCTACAAATATACTTTTCATATACAAAGAAACCAATCCCAAATCTATACCACCAACTTCCTCCTCTTGTAACTCACACAACCAAATCAATAATTCTCCTTCCCTAAATCATCCTGGGGCCAGCCACCAGACAACCAGAGACCACCTCTACAGCCCAAAGCCCACCAGAATTACTTAAATTAGACAATTCTAAACCGTTTACCCCGCTTCGCTTTGCCTTTCCTTTCCATATAACGGCTCTGGCCTAAACTTTTCCTTGCTCTGTCATCTGACCAAAAGCTAGCATTTCCCCCTGCTCCTGCATCACATGTAGCAAGTCTATCTCCAGAGTCTTGTCGGCTTTTCTGAGCCTCTCCTGTGTTATTCTGCCTAATTGAAACTTTGTACCTTTGACCCACACCCTCTTCTCTCCATCCCCTAGCAACCACTCTTCTACTCGCTGCTTCTATGTGTTTGACTATTTTAGATTCTATATATATGTGAGATCACGCAATATTTGTCTTTCTGCATCTGGCTTACTTCACTTAGCATAATGTCCTCCTCAATTATTTCTGAGTATTCAGTTATTACTTCTGAAAATCAAATGGTCTCTAACTCTCACATGCCTAATCACTTTTGTGAAACGTTAGATGGATTAAGATCCATCTGTCCTTATCTTATTGTAACCTCATTGTCATTTCAAATTATAGTCTGAAAAGTCCTCCGAATCTTTAATAAATACATTTTATTTTGCTTAGTTTGTGTGTTTGCTTTGTCTTTGAAGAATGGTCGTGAAGGATGGAAATTTTTGTTTTCCTCCGCCTTTTCTGTGTCTCTTGCTGTGACCACACCTGACTGACCATCTCACAAAAGGCCACAGAATACTGAAACTATTGACTTAAAAAGATAATCTGAATTATCTTTGAGACTTATTTATTTGTACTGATCTTATTCTCCCTTTTTCATGGATCTCTGCACAAAGACATTATTTTTAAAACAGCACAAAATGATTCTTAAGCCCACGATTGGCACATTTTACTATACCGTCCTGCACAGGTGGAATCTTTGCTGCATTTCTTAAAAGACAGAAAAGCTACTTGTTTACCTCCTCCACTCTCGTCTAATAGGAAGGTTGCCATAAAGGTAATTAATGTAACTGACTCAACTAAAATTTTAGATGCATTAAAATATGTGAACCTTTCATATATTAATTTTTGTATTAAAGTTTAATTGCATTTTGTGAAGCACTCTTGCTTCTTGCTTTCTAAATATGCAGGTACTTTTTGAGATAAATATAAATAGGTGTTTACAAATTATTGAAACATAATCACCAAATTATTGTCTCATGGAACAATATGCAATTCAATAAACTCTTGAAGCCCTTTCATTCCCTTTTCAAGATATTTTCGGAACCAAGAGAAACACCAGGAAAGTATATTTTTCCAAGAAAAATTGATTCTAATGTCAAAAGTTTCAATGCAGCCATGAAAATTAGGTAGTAGAATTCATTCTAAAATATTTGGCCTACTTGAAATTCAGAGAGCTACTGAGCTAACGGTACACTTCTCTCACTGAGATATATCACTGTCCTAGGGAATCAAAAATATAAGCACTTTTTTAACCTGTGCCACATCATGCAACCATTTCTAAAGATGGGAGAAATCCATTTAGATGAGAAAGCCATATAATTCAGTATTCCTAGTCGAAGAGATATAAGGAAATTTAAGTATGTAAAAAAGAAGTGGAATAATATTTTTAAATCATGAAAGGTAATAAGTGAAATTATAAGCTACTTGAAGTAATTTCATGAAAGGCTGATCTTTTCAAAGCTGGGTTAAAGGTTGATTCAGCACGTTTTAAGTGGATTTACCATAGTTAGAATTTCCTGAATTATGAGAAAGCTTATTAGGTTCATCATTTCTGCATTTTTGTCCTTATAAAGATTTGGCAAAACATTATATTACCTTATATTACAGAAATGGTCTGTACTGGAAATTCCAGCTCCTTTATCAGACTGGCACTGGTATCTACGCAGCTTCTAATATCAAGCTAAGAGAGTGGATGTTCAAGATTTGTTGTTGTTTAGCTCTTATGATAAACAATTTATAATGGATATTTATGTTAAAGACTAAATAGAAACTACTAGCTTACAATGCCAAGACAAATGTAAAATAATTACTGTTGTATAACTGTTAATTAAATTATTTGAATTATACTAGATTAACCCTAATCTCAGTTCCTAAGAACTAATTGTATTTTTCAAGCCACATAAAGACAAAAAGAATTATTAAATCAAAGAGTAATAAGCACAGTCCAAATCTTGTTTTATTTAAGTAACAACATATAGGAAGGTCTAAGAATTTTACTTCTGTCAAGTTTGACATCAGGATTTTCAGGTACTTCTTCAACATGGTTTTGGTGACATGAAAGGAGGTCCTGGATGGTTCAGATAAGAATGACAGTCTCTTCTTAAGGAGTGGTAAAGATGAAAGTGCTGTACATAAGAATCATCTTATTGCAACAAATAAAAGCTGAGTGCCTATCATAGACTATTCATTACAGCCTAACTATCAGTTAGGCTGAGAGAAAGCATAAGACACTGAAACACCTTTTGAATTGGGCCTCTCTGAACATTCTTAAAGAAAAAATTGTTTAAAGAATGTCTGTGGTTTTGAAGAAGTAGGGGAATGATTTCATTCATTCAAAGATGACTGAAAATTTTCATGGCCAAAATGGTATCTAGTATGGATCTACAATGATGGGGTTAGTTTCATACCTTCACTGTACAAAGGAGCCCTGTATGAAAAAAATAATAATAATAAGATAAGCTAGTAACTATAAGCAGCATTTTTGGTAATAATTTGAGTAAGGTGAACAAACTGAAGAATTTTCCAGATAGCTCAACAGTCTTCCAAACTGTGACTAGAAAAAAAAAAAATACTTGATAGAGAAACACTACCTATAATAAAGTTGGAAATGGAATACAAAAGAAAGTGTTAGCAAAACGTTGCCAATTGTCAACATTTTAAAAATACCTGTGAGGCTTCTAGTGGAAATAAAAATTGGTTATATAATCTTTGTGGAAAGAATTTTGGCAATATTTATACATAGCCTCAAAAATTAGCCTAGTAGCTCCTTGAAGAAAGGACCGATTCCAGGGCTGAGGGCACAGAAAATACAAGATGACCCTGGGAAATCTTAGTGCCAGACACTAAGGAAGTGCTCAAAAAAGAATAAGAGCATGTTGAAAGGATAAGAGCCAGTTGAAGGAACTCCTAATGTCCAAAGATGAAAACATCTGAGAAACAAAATTGGAAGTGAGAGTGTTAGAATATGGCCCAGAGAATAAAATAAATAGCTCCAAGTATATACTGTAATGAGCAATTGAAAGAATAAATGGAGGATAAGTCACAGCTGTTCCCTACAGAAAAGTCCTAATTTCTGAATGCAGAAAGAATGAAACAGAAAATCACCAATAGGCAAATACCACAGTAATATATAAATAATAAGCAAGAAATAGTTACCAATGAATGCTAAAATCTGTGGGCAAAAGGTTGAGGAAAAATAGCACATTTGCAATAGTCTTCAAGTATCTCCGCCAAGATACTCATTATTACAAAGGGGAGATTTTATTTTAATTCAGTCAAATTTAATTTAATTTGTCAAAAATTTAATTCAGTCAAAACCCAGCAGAGACCCCCATAATCAAGGTTAACATCCCCCAAAATAAGACATCATCTATCTCCTGATATAACTCACTGAGAAGGAAACATCGCTTCAGTGATATTCTTGACAATGAATACATAACCCCAATCTCATTATTAGAACCTCACAAACACAAATGGAGAGATAATCTTAAAAAAAAAAGCCCCAATCACTTCAGGAGTGTCAAGGTTATGAAAGCTAGGGAAAGACTGAATAACTCACAAATTGGAGATGATTAAAGAGACATGATACCTGGAACAGAAAAATGGGATCCTGGAACAGAAAAATGACATTAATCCTTTGATATCCCAATAACTACTGTGGTTTGTGAAATAGAATTATACTAATTTTCATTTCTTTTTGATTATTAACTAGAGTTATGTAAGATGTTAATAATATGGCAAAGTGAATGAAAGTTATATGGGAACTCTTTGTACTATTTTTGCAACTACTGTGTAAGTGCAAAATTTATCTTAAAATAAAATGCTAAAAAATAACAAAATGAAAGTTTTCTTTTATATTTACTTTTCTATGTTTTCTAACCTACTCTAAAAAATATTAATTTTAGAATTAGGAAAAGTGTATTTTATTATACTATCAGATTATATTACTGGTTTGTATCTTCTTACGGTCAAATGGATAAATCAGGTATTGCATAAGCATTATTAAATCAATAATTCATTATTGAATTAACTATGCATATTGGGTATAAAAATCTTTGGTGCAATTATTTTCAATCAAATGAGAATATTACTCCAGTAGTCATAACAATGATAGCTGTCATTTTTTGAGTAATTACTCCAAATGGTATAACTCATATATAAATGTATATACATAATTATGTACACTACATGTATATAATTCATTGATTCTCATAAGCCTGTTAGGTAGATATTATTATTGTTATCATTCCTATTTTATAGGTAAGAAAAATGAGGCTTGGAACAGTTGGGAAACTTGCCAAAGCTGGTATACATACTTAATTTGAACAGTAAGAATGGTCTGACTCCAAAGTTTAAGCTCCTGACAACTAATGTCTACTAGTGTTGCTGCTTAATATATTACCTGCGATTTGTTTAAGAAGGACTTGCATGCACATGGCACTGTTAGCAGCACAAAATTATGTGAAATAGAATCTGCTTTTAAGAATCCAGCACTCTAATTAAGGAAACAAGTTATATGTATGTGTATTTATACATGGGTAAAAGTAGTTTTATATACACATATAAATTGCAAAGTGATATGTAACATATAATAAATGCTAAATGAGTAAAATGAGAAGTAAGCAATTTTGTAATCCATTATGCTTTACAAAAAATAGCCCTCTTGGGGCGCCTGGGTGGCTCAGTGGGTTAAAGCCTCTGCCTTCGGCTCAGGTCATGATCTCAGGGTCCCGGGATCCTGCGATCCTGGCCTTCCCCCTCTCTTTCTGTCTGCCTCTCTGCCTACTTTTGATCTCTCTCCTTTCTGTCAAATAAATAAATAAATTCTTTAAAAAAAAATAGCCCTCTGTATTTTTTTTTTTGGCAAGATTTGGTCTTTTAGCATTCCCACAGCTAAGGCAATTCAGACATATTATAAGTTTTCAGTTAATTTTTTAAGGTAAATATTCTCAAACTTTAATGTACATAAGAATCACCTAGAGAGTTTCTATATTTCTTGTTTATTGGCACCACCTCTTTGATATTTAAGTCTTCAAGTTTAAGTAAAGCCCAGAATTTACATTTTTAATGAGCCCTTCTAATGATTCTGATGAGGTGCTTCTTAAATTTAAAGTTTCAATAACAATCCCTTTGATTAGGAGGGAAAAAATATCTCCCAGAAGTGCTCTGTGAAATTACATAATATCAGATTTTTTGGCAGGCATTTATATCATAACATTATTCATTAATAAAACACAAAGTACATGATATGCACTTAAATAACAAATTAAATTATATATTAGGTCTATGTCTTGATGTCTACATGTTTTTCCATTTTTTAACCACAATCTTATTTCTGAGCAAATCAGAGGAGTTAAGAGGCGCAGCTTAAATATCAACAGAAAATCACCTCTGTACTTATTAAAGGAAGAGAGTGAATCTAACAATAATGAAATGTGCTTCGTCAGCAGAGCTGTTTTGATTCTATCTGGTAGTTGTCACATACCTAAATACTTTTTACAGCACTTGCTTTCTGGAATGTGACTAGGTTATCATCTTTGATATAAAAGCCCCATTAATCAAAAAAAAAGGTCATTAGGAAGCAATCACCATCTCTAAATAATGTTGGTTTCTCAGAATAAGCAAGAAACAGCACAGGTACAAATAAATGTTGGAGGCACTCCAGCAACCTAACGCATTCAATATGCAATGGGAAAATTCTCCTTAAAAAAAAAAAAAAACCTGCTTATTAGATCCTGAGAGCATAATTTTCATGATGAATGATCAAGTCTTGATTATACTGATGTAAGGACTTTGTCACTAAGTCAAACAATACCAAGTCCTTGGCTATAATACATTCTCACTCTATCCCAATCAATTCCATAGATTAATCACTACTTCCATCCTCTTGGAAGACTTGGAGCCCTGAACTATTTGGATATGGCGTATGCTTGATATAGGAACTTGTACATAAATGGCATCCGGAAATTTTTATGTCATCCTTGATATACTACATAGAAGTCCTCACTAAAAAAAAATAAAACTCAGAACATTCCCATAAGAAATTAAAGATCTAAATACATAGAGAGGCAGTCCATGTATATGTTTTGGAAGACTCGATATTGCCAAAATGGCAATTCTCTTTCAAAATCTTTGCAGGTTTTTTGTAGAAATCAATAAGTAGATCCTAAAATTCATATGGAATTGCAAAAAACCTAAAATAGCCAAAACAATTTCAAAAAAGAAGAACAAAGATGAAGAACTTAATCACTACTTGATTTTAGATTTCACTATGAAACTTCAATAAACAAGACAATGTTGTATTAGGGTAAAGAAATGCACATAGATAAACAGAACAGAAATCAGAACCCAGAAAAACTGACCTTCTATTGATAGTTATCTTCAACAAAGCTGGCAAGAAAATTCAACGGAAAAGGTGGCCTTTTCCACAAATGGTGCTTGGGCAATTGAAAATATATATGCAAAGAATTTAGACTCTAACCTCACACCATATACAAAAATTAACTCAAAATTGATCATTGATCTACACATAAGAACTGAAACTATAAAACTCCTAGAAAAAAAAAACATATGATAAAAATCTTTGTGAGTTTGGTTTAGGCAGAATTCTTAGATACAATACCAAAAGCACAATCAATAAAAAAAAATTGATAAACTGCACTTTGTCAAAATTAAAAGCTTTTGTGTTCCACAAGTCACCATTAAGAAAGTTAAGACAAGGCCAGACAGTGAGAAAATATTTACAAATCATATTTCGGACAAGGAAGTTGTATCCAATATATATACATATATATATAAAAGAAAACTCTTGTAAGTCAAGAAGACAACAACCAATTTCAAAATGAACAAAATATTTTAATAGATATTTCATCAAAGAAGATATATAAATGGCTAATAAGCACATAAAAAGATATTCAACATCACTATTGCTATAGACTGAATGTTTGTTTTTCCCCAAAATTTATATATTGGAACCTAGCCCTCAAAGTTATGGTATTAGACTGTAGGGCCTTTGGGTAAAAGGTCTTTTATAAAAGAATCCCCAGAGAGCTCCCCTCTCTTTCTGCCATGTGAGAACACAGCCGAAAGATGGCCATCTATAAACCAGGAATGGGCTCTCATCAGATATCAAACCTGCTGCTCTTTGATCTTGGACTTCCTAGTCTCCAGAACTGTGCAAAATAAATTTTTATTGTTAATAAACCACCCAGTCTATGACATTTTGTTACAGTAACCAAATGGACTAAGACAATTACTCATTATGAAAATGCAAATCAAAATCACAAGATCATACCACTTCGCACTAATTAAAATGACCAGTCAAAAAGACAGGCAATATCAAGTGTTGGCAAAAATGTGGAGAAACCAAAATCCTTATATTATGGTACAGCTGGTATATGTAAAATGGGCAAAACCTCATTGAAAACGAGTCTTGCAATTTCTTTGAACATTATACATAAACTCATTATATGATCCAGTAATTCCACTCATAGGACTCTACCCAAGAGCAATGTAAATATATGTCCACATGGAGACATACACATGAAAATTTATAGCAGCACCATTTATAATAGCCTAAAGTTAGAAACTATACAAATGAAAAAAAAAAAAAAAGAAACTGTACAAATGACCAAACTCTCAATAAACAAAAAGTCATCCATACAATGTAATACTTTCCAGCAATAAAAAGGAACAAACTTCTGACACGCGCTACAACATGAACGGACATCAAGAATGGTTCACCTAAGTGAAAATAGCCAGATGCAAAAGATTGCCTACTGTACAATTCCACTTATGTTAAATGTCCAGAAAAGGCAAATCTACAGAAACAAAAAGCAAATCAGCAAAATGTAGGTTAATTATTGTCTAGGGTCAGAAGTAGGCTGGAGAAAGCTTTTTGGGACAATGAAATGTTCTAAAATGGATTGAGTGATGGGTGCTCAGCTCTGCAAATTTACTGACAATCATTGAATTGTACATTTACAATTTACAATGGGAGAATTTTATGATATGTAAATTATATATGTATATATTATATGCATTTATTATATGTAAAAAAATCTCCTTAAGCATCAAAAGATCTTAAAAGAAACATACTTTGAAAATCACTATAAATGATTGATAATGAATTGGTGTTTTCCTTGGAGACTGACTTATTGTAGTCATAACATAATAATATAGGAGGCCAGACTAACAATGGCCTTAAAAAAAATGCTAGTAACACAAAGTGAGGTATAATGGGAAAAAATGTATTTTCCTAGAAACTTAGGTGTTTTATTGTTCCGTATGTTAAAGTTTAGGGTATATCAAGAAAAAGCTCAGAATAGGTAAAATTTGACATTTTGCAGTACACAATTCAGTATAATTCACAATGTTATACAAACATCACCATTAAGTAATTCCAAAATATTTCCACCACTCAAAAAAGAAACCCATAGATGTTAGCAATCACTCCCCAATTTTGCCCCAGGCCCTGGAAACCACTAATCTACTTTAGTCTCTAAGGATTTGCTTATTGTGAAGTTTTTATATTAATGGAATCATGCAATATATGGCCTGCATTTTATAAACATTTTGTATCAGAGTACTTTCACTTTTGAAGAGGTAGATGAGAAAGCCCATTTTATATTGGTATTCCTTTTATTTTTTAATTGGTTCTAATTAAAGAGGACAGTCACTCAATTAGATGCAATATTTTCCAATCCTAGCTCAGTACTTATTAGCTATGTGAACCTCAGTACTTACTCAATCTTCTCAGCCTCAATTTCTTATCTGCAAGGCTGGATAACATTAACTTTCAGGATCATCATAAAGACTAGAGAGGTCTGTGCTTAGTCTGAGCCTGAGACAATATCTATTATTACTTTATAAAGATTGTCTAATTACCATCATTTTACTCTGGCACTCAGATGTTTACTCTGTGCTAGAAGAGGAACTATACAGGGGCACCTGGGTGGCTCAGTTGATTAAGCATCTGCTTTCAGCTCGGGTCTTGATCCAGGATGAGCCTGCTTCTCCTTCTCCCTCTGCCTGCCAGTCTGCCTACTTGTGTTCTCTCTCTCTCTCTTTCTCTCTCTCTCTGTCAAATAAATAAATAAAACCTTAAAAAAAAAAAATAGAAGAGGAACTATACAATGGTAGAAAGAATCAAGAGATCTGGACTTTACGCCAAGCTCTGCCATTAACTAGTGTAACAGAATGCCCTTAAATACACATTCTTCTCTCTGGTATCCAGTTTCACCACGTGTAAATGAAGGAGTTAGTCCAAAATATGCAGTTGAGCTCTACAGTCCTTTTCTGACCAAAATATTTATGATTCCATAAAAGAGATACATTAAATACTAGTTATTCCTTTTTCTTAATAAGAGCAACATATCTCTAAGGAGTATCTGAAACAATTCTTTGAAGTGAGACAAAATATTAGAACCTTAATTTCCATTTATTTTACCTAAAAATAAATAAAAGTTAACTAATATTACTATACAGATTGCAAGTGGTATCCTCACAGAGAGCTAAATGATCAAGTGTCATGTATCCCATGAGGCAGGAAAACGGAAGGGTGGATTTTCTCTACACAGAGTGTTGAGAGCGGCACCCACACTTCTCCATTCACTTTAAGCATCTTGCCATGCACCGTAGTCTATCTATCCTCAGTTTACACTACTGAAGCAACCATCATCTCAAGGTTAGAAAGAAATGACATCCTGGAAGTGTGAATATTTTTGTGGCCGTGCTCATTGACTCTAATTTGAGTTCCAGACCTTTGTCCAGATATTTTCTAATTCTCCATCAAAAACTATCTCGCATCTCATCTGACCTCAATATTTTTAGCATAGACTTAATACTTGGAGTCTTTAGACTCTACCACTCATTAGCAACCTTAGCATATTCTATACAAATGTTTATTTCTATAGTCACTCACCATCGTAGAGTAATAATTCGAGTTATAAAGAGGAAAAGGAGAATTTATTTCTTATAACGCATATTGCTTCCTATGTATTACTATGTATTAGTATACCATGCATGTACTATGTATTACTATGAAAGTATGTTTTCTTTAATTTAGTATTATCTAAATTACAATCTAAGTAAGATAAAAATACCAATATTACTTAGCCAACTTAACGTTTTCTTTTTGTTGCTTTGACATTTTAGTCCCATTTCCCTTTCCCTAATTTAATAATATAGAAGACTTTTCATAACTTTGTTTCACAAATAAGGCAATAAAGTGGACCGTTTGGAAATCCAGAATTAGCATTTTAAAAGGTGCTATATTCCACCACCTACTCTATACCAACAAATTACCCTTAAAAAGTGATCTTTATTCTAATTCCACACCTCAGGGCAGTTGTTTTTTTTTTTTTAAAGATTTTATTTATTTATTTGTCAGAGAGAGAGAGAGAGAACACAAGCAGGCAGAGACAGAGGGTGAAGCAGGCTCCCTGATGAGCAAGGAGCCCGATATGGGACTCGATCCCAGGACTCTGGGATCATGACCTGAGCCGAAGGCAGCTGCTTAACCAACTGAGCCACCCAGGCGTCCCCTCAGGGCAGTTTTATAAGCAAGTTCGACTTAAAATAAGTTCCTTTTAGGACAGCAGAATTTTAGAAGGGATCCAACACGGAACCACTACATTATCACCCAAAATTAAATGGCATGAGATAAAAATATTTGTTATAAAAATATTCTCCTAAAAGTCCCTTCCATGATCTAATAATTTAAAGATTGTCAGGTTACTCCTAGAAGCAAACTCAACTCTGAATGTCAATGAAAAATTTGAAGTCCTATGCAATATCCTAAATTCCTGGCTTCATACTTTCAAAAGATTAATTCTATCTTTACTAATGAGACCTACTAGACTGCTTTTAAATACTATGCCATATTGCCTGTTACATAATTATTTGCAAAGTCATCTGATTAATTCTCTAAAACAGAGTCCAAAGCCATTTCTTCCTTTCTCTTCCAAGTATAAAACTTCAGTCCAGGATCTGATTATGATAAGCCTGATTAATAATGTAATGTAAAAAAAAAAAAAAAGGAAAAGAAAAGAAAGAAAAGGTGCTTTTTATCTGAACTAGTTTTAGAAGACCTATATTCTAGTTCTGGCTTCAATACTGTGTAACTTTAGACGTGTTTTTCCAACTCCCTATGCCTCGATTTCTCATCTTTAAAATTAAAATAATAAAATCTGCTTTACTTAACATAACCTGAAAACTAAAAAAAAAGGCATAAAAGCAATTGGAAAAGCTGAAAATACTATATAAATATAAAAGTAGGCCAGTAATTCAGCATCCTTTTTAGCCTCTCAAGTTTATTTTTCATATAATGAACTGCTAGCATGATCTTTTTTTGCCATTAAGCTATGTAACTATGTAACTATTCTGTACTGACCATTATCCACATAAATTGCAATCTTTGACTCTTCAAAAATTTCCATCAGACTGATTATAAACCTTCTTTTCTAGCTACTCTTGAATTTTCTCTGTTCCCTAAAGCCACGCACTGATCGCCCATCTAGCTCAGTAATGTTATCCCCTTGTAAATTCCCCCAATTAATTCTCATTTTGTCCCAAACCCTTTAAGTGCTCTCTACAAGTGACAACTCATAAGCCACATCAAACTGACTTCAGCCTGCTTTTCTAGGACAACTTCCAAACCTCTTCCCCCAAAAAAGGTTTTTTTCCTATACCTTAACTTTTCCTAAATCTCCATCCCTCAGTTCTTATGTATAGTCCCTTCCTTTTATCCAAGCAAGATAATTCTCTGATATTCTTGCCATCCTTTATTCTGAGTACCCACAGAATCCTAATTTATGTATCTATTCAAGTTTGGGAAGATAGACAAATCTTTTACTTTTACATAAAATAACTCTGCTTTGATCCATAAAGAAACGTCTCTACTTTTAAGCAGGCAAGCTAATTGATATGCTTTCTTTTTTCCCTCACTGCCCCTGCTCTTTATTTAGGCTCCATGCGCAAGGCGGTGATGCCTGCATTCTTCCCATCCTCCTGCTCCCTCCCGGCCCAAATCTAGCGTCCTGAGGAGAACTGAGCATGCTCAGTAGCCACAGCCAATTCCGGATGCAAACTGGCATCTTTTGCAGATTTTGAGCCCAGCAGGAGAGGTAAGGCCCTAAAAATACAGTGGCCCAGAATTTGCCCACTCCCCCTGAGGTATCCTTTGATGTAAAGATGTGTTCAAAGCCTCAGAATGGACTTGGAAATGGACAGCCTGCTGTCAGTCCTAGTCTGCAAGGTGGGTCACCAACCTGAGTAACAGAGAGCTGAGAACAGCCCCTCTTCCTGATTTGGTGCAGGGAGGAGATTTCTGCTGTTCTGAGCTATGATAGTGCTGATAGATGGCTGGAAGCTTACATTTGGCATTTCCGTTGCATCAAGAAAATACTGTTGCTGTTGTTGTTGTTGTTGTTGTTGTTGTTTTCTTTTTTTTCCTTGAACATAGCAACATCAGCTGCTCCAGACTGAGAAAGATGTTGCCTGAAGAGCTACAAAGTCTGTGAGGCAGCCAGAGAGACTGTGGAGAGCATAGGCAAACCAACTACTTACCCAAGAATTAGATCTAGGGAGGTGTCTTAAGACCCAGAAATAAACAGGCTTTTTTAAAATGACAATTCAGGAACCTTTCAGATAGTCAAGCTGAATTGTCTGCTTGTCCCCCAAAACGCATACTTTCTTTGTATGTGAACATGACACATTTCCTTTTAAGAGACTGACAGAATACACACACACACACACACACACACACACACACACACACACACACCCTCCTGTTCTCCCTTCCCCTGGTTTCTGCAGACTAAATCTCTAGAGCTGCAACAGCAGCAGATTCCCTTACCTCACTGCCAGGGGGATCAGGCATAGGGAGGAAATTTAACATGAATGGAATGATTTTAAAAGAGGGGGGGCTTCTTTGCAGGGTCTTCAGCCACCACTACACATTCTGAGAACCAGAGATAGGCAGAAACAGGCAGGAAGAGAGACACACAGCTGCCCCTGCTGCTAAAACCTAGCCATCTCTTCAAACAGCAGCAAACATGAGACATTTCATCACCGTAGTGCATCCATATTGAGAAGAGGGGGGAAAAAAATCATGTGCTTTGCGTTATGCATTTCAGTCACCCGAGATGGGAGGAGACCCCTGTCCATATGTCGTGGGAGCTATCCACCACCCCAAAAGTACGATCACTGCATCTAGCCAGCCGGCCGCTTGCCTGACAGGTTCTGCAGCAAACGCGTTAATCTGTGACAGCAGGTTGTCTCTTACCGTAGGCAGCAGCGGCTCCATTTGAGCTCCCTGGTCTTTAATCTCCATGTTTTGTAATGCCTCTGGAATAAGCACCTTTCTCTGCAGTGTCTTCAATGTCCTACACTCAGCCCGGCACTCGCTCTGCTTAGTATTCGGATCAGGTAGCTCTGAAGCAGGAGGCAATTGCACACTCCAACTCACCAGAGTCACATGGCTCCTACTCACTCGGGCTGCTGGCCAGGTTTTGCACTGAATGCCTTGGATCCCTGGGCCGGTAAGAGAGATCTCCCAAGCCCTGTGTCACTGCCCACACCTGGCTACTGGTATAAAATACAGCCTGAAAGGCTGCAAGTCTAATGGACATTAAGAATCTCACCTAAGATGCCAACTTCTTATACAGACCCGTCCAAGGTGGACTCCAACCAGCTCAGCCAGATTTTAACGCTTTGAGGCACTTCACTTCATATAGGAGACATGATTCAAACAAGAGGATGCTAATGAAGTGTACTAGATGTCCTGCTCTGAGTAGATGGGGTTTTTAAAAACAGATAAGATGGCATCAAAATTGATGTACCTTAGTGAGACTGAACTAGTCATTGTTGACTCAGTAAGAATTGGGCAGACAGACACTTTCAATAATTTAATTACGAGAAACTTGGGTAAGTCACGCACTATCACAAATAAAATGTATTTTTCTATGATTTGCCAACAAAGATAATAAGGAAAGAAAGTACTTTGATGGTAGCAATTATCAAGAAACTAAAGCATTTTGAAAAGACAATGAATCTGACAAGAGCAGCCTAAGCATGCTCCTGCTTAGGAGGAGCTTAGGAGCTCCTTTTGCCTTAAAAGTCTGAACAAAAGAGGAGTACATGGATTCTCTTATCCATGGGAGAAAAAGAGCCAGAGGAGCTCTTTTGTAGGGAAAAGAAATGGATAATGGCTGCTGAGTGACCACATATTTCCTAGAATTGATTATAGATCCAGAGTATTTTAAGTAATGAAACCCATGTATCACTGAATCCCAGACTGAGTATAGAGGTTACAAATGAAGACAGGTTAAATAAGTATGACTAAAAATTATTCAGATAGTTTATCTTAAATACGAAGATTTTCACCAGATTTAAGTAAGCATTTAAGATTAAGTAAGTAAGATTAAGTAAGCATTCAACAGCAGGAGTGAATATTAAATTATTTTCAGCAACACACCAAAATTTTCCACAACATTCCTCATAGGTAGAATTATTAATAACTTTCATCTATTTACCTTCTCAATACAATTCTTTATAATAAACTATCATTTTGATTATAAGAAAACATTTTTATAAACCATAATGATTAATATATTTGAGTAGCAACTTTGTGCACAGCACAGAGATGATTCCAAGGACTTAAATAATAAGATGCTGATTGCAAATTTGCTAATTTGGGGCCCAACTTGACTTTCTACCATGCACTGATAAATAAAAGCTCTCTTTCCACTTAAATGACCATAGTAGATTATCACAAAGAACTTACTGGAAGAAAAGTGATAACCTCTCTAGAAGGATTATTTCTATCTCATTAGGAAACCCTAATCATCTAGTTTATATTTGTTCAAAAGAATTCAAATATAACTAGGGAAAGGTCTGGCTTTTTGTTCCAAGAGCCAATATAAAAATAAGATAGTAGTTTAAATTACTTTTAAACAATATTTTCCTACAGTGTGTAGTATTAAACCATGTAGGTACTTTGCTGGAACAACTATTTCCTGAGTGTCCACTATATGCTAGGGCTGTTATTTCTGTCAACATCATAGGACTTAGCCAGAGTTTCAACAGTAGACATTACTACTTCTAAAGATTAAGCAAGCCCATATCTCTAACAGTTGTCTGATCCAAGATATTTTTGCTAGCTTAGCGAAAAGAAAAGTGGGGAAAGAAAGTGATCCTCATTTAATCTACTACTTCTATCTTACACTCCAAAGACTTTAGAATTAAGGCCCATATCCTGAGAAAATATTTCCAAATAATAAGCAAGTCCCAATGAAGAAGGTAAGTATAGAATAGATAACTTCTGGGAAGAAAAGCATCACTAGGGAGTGGAATTTTTTTTTTTTAAGATTTTATTTATTTGACAGAGAGAGACATCACAAGCTGGCAGAGAGAGGGAGAAGCGGGGTTCCCCACTGAGCAGAAAGCCCTATTGGGGCCTCTATCCAGGACCCTGAGATCTTGACCTGAGCAGAAGGCAGAGGCTTTAACCTACTGAGCCATCCAGGCGCCCCTGGGAGTGGAATTTTTAATAACAAAACCATAGCATTTTACTGATAGGCCCAAGGAAATCAACTTCTCCATTCATTTTCATACTCAGAAAGTGAAAAGAACAGGTTAGGAAAGAGAAAATCCAACTTGTATGAGCAGCTTTTTTTTTCTTCCCAGCTACATACTGTCTACCTTGAAGATTCTGATATGTCTTCGGTGGAGGCTAAGAAAGGAAGTAGCTGGGGATATACTTCTTTGAAAAATACCCCCAGGTAAATTTTACATTTCTCCAAGTCCAGCACTCTTTCCACTAGAGTCAAGTTTCCTTTGATCCTAGATTAAAAATGAGTTCCTCTTTAGCTTGTTTTATTTAGAAACCCAGTGAGATTTCATTAGCACAATTTGACAGCCATATGTCAAATATAACATTAAGTATTACAAAGACTGAATGTATCCAAGGAACTGGAAGTTCCGGACAATTTACTGGAATGAGATAAGAGTCGAATTTTCATTCAGTCAGCCCTACTATGTGTTAGGCATGGTGCTACTGATGCTATTTCCTGTCATATTGAGCAATAGTACTGTGGAATTTTCCTCTCTGAAGAATGAAATAAAAGTAGTAATCGGCCACAAGCCAACCACGCTAAGGGGAATTACAGAAAGCACTCAACAGAAGGGTCACCTTCCTTTCCAGCTGCCCATGGAGTGGCCAATTGAAAAGGAAGGCAGCCACCATGGTGTGCTTCCTTCCTTGATCCATCTGGCATCCTGGGACTCTTGCTGACCTCAAATTTTACTAATCCCCCCAACTATGCAAGTCAGCATGGAGCCAATGTCCTTTCATTTCCTACCTCCTTTTGCTATTTTAAGCCCTGGGGGTTAAGATATGCACATTAATACAGTGTTTATTTTAGAGAAGAGGCCATCTAATATTTTATTTGATACATCTAATTGTATTTGAAGAAGACACTAGATTCTAAATGTTACTGCCAACGCTAGCACTTCAAGAAAACACTTTTTCATCCTGGTAGTATTATTGGGTCCTGGCTTAGATCTGACAGTCCTTTGCTTTGACCCTTTTTAGTATAAAAGAGCCGACCTTGAGGTGGGCAACAAGATCAGAAATATATTCTGAACGTTAATGCTGTGTTGTTGATAATAGTATTAACTCAGGATTAGTATTTTTAAATGACTGTTTTTCACATATGCCAATGTGTCAGAGCACTGTTCATATCATTTACTTAAGTGTTATCTCCTTGGTACTTCTATCCTTTGGGATATATACAAATGTTTTGAACAACTTAAAGTATCTTATGTAGATTTAGTAGCTTTATTAATCTAAAAGTGTTTAGATGAATTTGACAAATTCAAGAAATACCCAAACTGTTCTTTCTTGACGACTTAAAATATGATGACATCTGACCATTTAGGAAAGGTAAGAATGCCCGCTCCCAAATGTAGCATACCATCAAGAACCTCATTGGATATCATGAGAGTTGAAAGGTGGCAAATTTTACTCCTTTTTACAGATGTTCTTGGTCACCAACCTGACAGGCATGATTCTAGCAATCAATTATCAAAAAAGTAATATATGAAATAAGTAATTAGAAGGCCCACTCCAACGTTGGACAAATGTCCATATTTAAGAGATCCCTGAAGTCCCACTTCTCTTGGTCCATGATTGGTTTTTCCAATCCTGAAAATTGAAACAAAGACTTGATTATCACTCTTTGCTCCAATTTACCCATACAGGAATACCCAAAAAAAGACCTACTCTGTAGATTACTAGAATTTAGCATCTTAACCCAGTTCAACTCAATTCAATAAATTTGTAGGAGGGGGGATAGTGAAATGCATGAAGGAGACCAATTATAAAATAAATAAGCCATGGGGATATAATGTACAGCAATGGTGACTATAGTCAATAATACAATATTGCAAATTTTAAAAAGTAATCCTTAAAACTTCCCACCACAAGAAAAAAATTATAACTTTGGTTAGTGTCAGTTGGTAACTAGGTTTATCGTGGTGATCATTTTACAATGTATACAAAGGTTGAATCATTATGCTGTATGCCTGAAACATGGGACACACGAATAATGATTATGTTATTGTAATTCTTCAAAACATGGTATAGAAAAAGGACAAGTTAAGGATTAGTTAGCTACAAGTTTAATGCTGTAATAAGTGTGATGTTGATTATTTTCAGGTTAGGAATAGAAATACATTCAGGACCATTTGACAAAGACAGTGAACATTAGGCTTAAAGGCTGATAATTGGAGATGTAGTAAGCTGAGGCAAGCATATACTTCTAGCTTACATAACAAGTAAAGGAAAATTAGATTTTTTTCCATAAAAAGAAATACCCTGAAGATTTTAGATCTCTACTATAAAGGGGAGAAAAATGCTTTACAAATTAATCATTTTGTCTTCTGGTCTACCTCTGTTTTTTATACATACTTTTGCTTAAGCACTTGCCAAATGATATTATATTTCTTCTCTTCTAAACTATGATCTCTCTGAGAATAGGGTTCATGTTTTGTTTGCTCCTGTATAACTGCTAGTACATGGTAGGTACTCAATTGTTCATTTTTATGTTTAATTAATTAATTTTTACTTAAGTATAATCGATATGTAATGTTAAAGGTAATTATCTGAATTATCTATCATTTTCTCTCTCACCCCAAACCCAAACTGGAGCCCAACTAATGAAGAAAGGACACACAGTCCTTTCTCAAGGGTGTACACTGATAACTAAAGCTCTTGTTCCTTGCCAATTCTTCCCCTCCTCCATTGCAGAGAATCTTTTGCTATGGACAGCCTAGTTCTTCGTCTTTCCTTACAATGCTATTATTTAGAAACTGTATCCTTTGAGTTTAGGCTTCTGAAACTTAAAACTGGCTTTTATTTTGTTTTAAGTAGGCTCCATGCCCAGAACAGGGCCCAAACTCAAGACCTGAGCTGAGATCAAGAATCAGACACTTAACCAGCTGGGTCACCCAGGTCCCCCAAAACTGGCTTTCCTATTGCATCATCCACTCCTGAGACATTAAATGCCAATGACTAAATTAAGAAATATAAGGCAGTTAAGTAAATGTAGGGGGAAAAACTTGATTATGATAAAAAATATTATCAGGGTGCCTGGGTGGCTCAGTCGGTTAAGCATCTGCCTTCAGCTCATGTCATGATCTCAGGGTCCTGGGATCAAGCCCCACATCAGGCTCTCTGCTCAGCAGGAAGTCGGCTTCTCCCTCTCCCTCTGCGCACTCTCTTTCTCTCTCTCAAAAAAATAGATAAAATCTTCTTAAAAAGATAAAAAATATTATCTTACTTCAACATTAATAAAATAGGATAAAACTGAACAACTGAAAATTGCTCTCCTATTTCTTGTGAGAAAGTTAATTATTTGTTTAAATTCAATGCCTCCTTTCAAGAACACAATTATAAAGCAAGAAAGATACATAAAGATTGAGTTATTCATTCAAAAGACATTTACTAAATACCTCCTAGGGGCCCAATATTGTGCTAGAAACTGAAAATCCAAAGTCTCTACTCCAAGGAGCTCACAGTCTGGTAGAAAGACAAATGATCAGATATTCCAAAGACAGTGTGACAGACATGTGAAAGAAATAGAACATCGAATTATGGAAGCAGCCCAAGTGCCCACCAATAGATGAGTGGATAAAGAAGATGTGGTACATATACACAGTGTAATATTATTCAGCCATAAAAAGGAATGAAATCTTGCCATTTGCAACAACATGAATGGAGCTAGAGAATATAATACTAAGCGAAATAAGTCAGTCAGAGAAAGACAAATACCATATGATTTCACTCATATGTGCAATTTAAGAAACAAAACAAACAAGCACAGGGCAAAAAGAGAGAGGCAAACCAAGAAATAGACTCTTAACTGTAGAGAACAAACTGATGGTTACCAGAAGGGAGGTGGGGGAATGGGTGAAATAGGTTATGGGGGTTAAGGACTACACTTGTGATAAGCACCGGGTGTTACATGGAAGTGTTGAATCCCTATTTTGTACACCTGAAATGACTATAACACTGTATGTTAACTATACTGGAATTAAAATAAAATTTTTTAAAAGAATAATGCCTTTCTTATGACGTTAAAATACTGTCCAAAAAATGCATATCTTATAATTTCAGATTCTAACAAATTAAATAAGAAACTTTCCATTTATTGCATCATCCGTACTGATTTAAGTGAAATATTTAAATCAGTTAACAATTCTCAAGAAAATGTATACCTTGTACATAAATATTTATTAAAGTTTATCCACGGGCAAGTTACATCAAAATAAGCTTCCTTGGGTGCTTCTGCAACTATCTCATTCCTAAGTCCCATCTCCAAAGATTCTTAACCAGTAAATTGAGTTGAGAACAAGGAGGCTGTATTTTTAACAAGAGATTCTGATACAGATAGTCTGACATGATCTACCCATACTTTGTTACTCTAACTATAGCCCTTTTCTTAAAAAAAGGTTGGTTTAAATATCTGTAATTATTTAGCAGACAATACATAGTAGTATATTAGGATAGATCTTAAATGACCTGGTGAATGGAGACGTCCACCATTAAATAAAAACCTAACACTGTATGGAAGTGCTGAATTACTATATTGTACACCTGAGTCTATCACTTCTTGGCCTTTTGGCTGAGATCAAGTGTACATCTGAATCTAATAGTATACTGTGTATTAACTAACTGGAATTAAAATAAAAACTTAAAAAAACACCCACTATTTATTGTTTACTACATGTCAGATACTGTGCCAAGTATTTTATATAATTATTTAATTTATTCTTCATATTAACCCTGAGATGCATGCCTTAAACTCTTTACATGTGGGAAAGCTAAAGCTGAGTGGAGTTAAATAACTTACTGAAAATCACACAGTGACTAAACAGCAGAGTCAGAAATGCAATCCAGGTGGGGTATCTGGGTGGCTTAGTCAGTTGAGTGTCTGACTCTTGGTTTTGGCTCAGGTCATGGTCTCCCATCGTGGGATCAAGCCCCTCACAGGGCTCCACACTCTGTGCAGATTCTGCCTGATATTCTCTCTCTCTCTCTCTCTCTCTCTCTCTCCCCCGCCACCTGTCCCCATTCTCATGCTATAAATAGATGATAGATGATAGATAGATAGATAGATAGATAGATAGATAGATAGATAGATAGATGATAGATAGATAGATAGATAGATATTCAAACCAGGCTATCTGTCTCCAAAGCACTTACTTTTTATATCATGCTACAACTGATCTCTAATTTGTTCATGTAGCCAGATGAAATGTTTGCTCCCAAACAAAAAGGCCACCAGATCCATGTCATACACAACTAATAAATTGCTGAATACATCAAAAACTAATCATGTACTATATGTTCATTAATTAAACATAATAAAAAATTTTTTAATTATATTAAAATTTAAAAAAAAAGATCACCAGATCCAAACTCAAAGCTGGTACTATGGTGAGAAAATTTTAAAAGAATGAAACTGGTCAAGCCAAAAATGAAGTATTTTTATCACCAATGATGCATAAAAATCCTGCTTCATATTTAGGCTTCTTCATGTTTATTCAGAAAAGACTGAGTAGAAAGCATGTGATCCTATGGCTTGACAAAAAACAACTGAAGTGATAACAATTACATCTGGATAAGATGTCCTATAGTGAGGATGGCCCTAAGTGTTTTGTTGGCCAAATAATAACTCTTTTCTCCATGCTTTCCACTATCTTTTCTATCAACATGATAATTCAAAATTTTTCCATGAATTCTACTTTAGTGTCAAAGACACTGAAATAGTTATCTAATTGTCATTTTCTAAGATAAAAAAGTTGGGGGGGTGGGGGAGAGAAATGAAACAGGAAGGGATGGGGAGGGAGACAAACCGTAAGAGACTCCTAGATTCACAAAACAAACTAAGGGTGGCTGGGAGGCGGGGCAGGTAGGGATAGGGTGGCTGGGTTGTGGACATTGGGGAGGGTATGTGCTATGTTAAATACTGTGAAATGTGTAAGCCTGACGATTCACAGACATGTACCCTGGGGCAAATAATACATTATATGTTAATAAAAATTAAAAAAAAATAAAAAAATAAAAATAGACATATCAAATATCTCTTGTATGCCAGACACTATGCTAGTCCTTGACTACAGCAAGATCTCGATGCTTTATTTTTTAGAGAGAGAGAGAGCACGAGCAGGAGAGGGGTAGAGAGAGAGGGAGAGAGAGAAGCAGACTCAGCACTGAGCACAGAGCTTGACACAGGGCTGGATCTCATGATCCTGAGATCAAGAGTTGGATGCTGAACCAACTGAGCCACCCAAGCACCTCAAATTTCTACTCTTTAAAAGCTCATAGTCTAGAGGGGTTACAGACATGAGACAGTACAGCATGATAGAGCCTATAATGTAGACTCAGTGAGAACAAAGTGGAGGAGAAGGCATTACTATTGCCTTTTTTATTAAAAAAAAAAATGATGAATATATCTACATACGACTTATGTGACAACTCCTTTCTCACAGCTTTACTATATTAAGTTATTTAACCTTCACATTATCCTAAGATGTGGATACTTTTCCCCATATTACAGATAAGATTACTGAATTTTTTCAAACCACAGAGCTAGTAAATGGCAGGGCTGAGATTTAAGCCCAGGAGACTGGTTTACTGAGCTTTTTGACCACTACACAACATTACTTCTTACAGTGGAGAAAGCATGAGACTGGGAATCTCTGTCCCTAAGTAGCTCTGCAACAAGGGACAGATTACTGCTCTAGTACTTTCTTTATTTTCTTTATTGGTTAAATAAGAAGGTTGGACTAAATACAGTATATTCTATACCTGCAGAATACAAAAATAGGTAAAACTAAAGACTCTGACTCAAAACAAGCCTGGTAACTAACTGGTTAAAAAAAACTTAAGCAAATCAGTCAACACTCCAAATCTCAGTATCCAAACCATTTTGCATGTTGTCAATAAAAAAAAATTCTGGGGTTTCCAAATATGCCATGTACCCAAAGATCTCCAAACATCAAAAAGGAAACTCTTGAAGCTCCATGCCACTGTGTTAACCTATCCTATCAGAAGCCATCTCTTCTACTTTCCTCAACCACTCAGTCTTTCAAGAGTGTTCCATTACTTGCAAAACCAAATATAAATCTACTGATATGGTGTTTACTTGTGTAGTCAACCATCCATCCATCTGTTAATTGACTCAGAGCTTATGAGCCAGTAGGTACACTATGTACTATAATAAATTATAAAATACATTATGTGCAAAGTAAATAAGACTATATAAATATAAATGAGATATAAAGAATGTAAATAAAACATAAATCAAATTCTCAGAAAGCTTGCAGGGCACTTGGAAATGGGGAAAGACAAACATTCATTTAGCATCCCATATGATAACCACTATATTGAAGGTATGAAATGGGCTCTAGGGGAGAATAGAGTAAGTATTTCAGATAGGAGAAACAGTATATGTTCAAGAGCTCTAAGAAGTCCTATATGGCTGAAACAGGACATGTATAAAAAGGAAGAGGCAGGAAAGAAGGATGTATGTGAAGACAAAGAGTGGATTACAAATGATCTTGTTTGCCATACACAACAGATTAGACTTTATACCACCGATGATAGGAAGTTATCCAACGATCTTGAGCAGAAAAGAGATATGACAATACGACCAGTCGGAAAAATCACTTAAGCTATAACATGGAAGATGCTGGGGCAATACTTGTGGCAAAGAGACCAGTTAGTAAGCTGATAAGAGATAAGAACCTAAACTGTGATAGCCGCAGGAATGCTGGATAAAAGGGAATGGTTCCAAGAGCTATGCAAAAGGAAGAAACAGATATTCAGATGCAGGGAATGAAGAAGAGAAACAGGTCTAGAAATCTGGCTGAATGCATAGTGATAATGTTAATATAACATATGGAAAACAGTAAAAGGAGTAGTTTGAGAGAACACCTAAGGAACCCTATTTTGAATAGTAACAGTGGTTAAGAACATGGGCTTTGTACACGAGAGTGTCATTTAATATCTGTGTGACCTTGGGACAGGTTCTTAAATTTCTAAAGTCTCAGTTTCCTCATCTAAAGCTAAGGTAATAAAAGAACCAACTCAGAATTGTTCTGAAGATTAAATCAGCTAACACATACGAAGCATTTATAATACTGGCAAGTAAATGGTAATTTCTCAAATAGTGGCTATTATCATTACTCCATTGAGTTTGAGGTGGTTGGAGGTTGTCAAAAGGCAAATGGTAAGAAATGAGTTGGAAATAAGGGCTTGGGGCAAGGAAAAACCTGAGTATGGATGATGTTTCTTTAAAAGGTTATGTGGAGTTAGAAAAATTCAATGAATGGATGGCTGAGTAAACACCAATATCTACAAGTCTTCTGGTGTTTTTCTGAACTACTCATTATCCTAAATATTTGTTTCAAACTATTGCTGAGTCCCATTTTATAACTCTAGAAACTTTTTTTCCAATAAATCAAACCATTTCTCAGCCCTGCAGAAGTGTCTTTATATTCAACCTATTCTTAAAATTATTGTTTTTATTTTTATATATGTGTGATGATTTGTCCATTTCAGTTCCCCTACAAAATTACACTATCCTAGAAGACCCTATGGAGCTACATAGATACCAAAATATTTCTTCACTGACACGCAAATACCACCCACATATAATGGAAAAGTTATTAATAAGTTCTACATTCAGGTATAATTTTGACTCCTGCTTAAGAGCTATTGAGACCCATGAGCAGTTGTTAGTCCCAGGGAAAAAAATTGTGACCAAACTGGGTTTTGAAAATCCTTGTCCTTTGGCATCTGTCGGGCAGCCTTGCATGCCACAACTACAGAGTTCTATATGCTAATGTAGTAGCCTACTTTTTAACTTTAAAGTCCTCATTTAATTAAATCGTCCAAAAATCCTTCTTTTATTAATATTTCCTTTCTACTTTAGGAAGAATAAGGATTCCAGAGCTTCCTCAGGAAACACAATGATATTTTTCAGACCTGAAGAAAGGGCAATCACAAAGACAGGGATGCTTAACCTCAAGATGATGATGATGATGATTATACTGCAATATTCAACACATGAGACAATGAAAATAATGAGGAAATCTGAGGAGAAACTGGTTTAACAAGTGAGGAGTTATCATACCCCAAGATGCCAGTGTTCTACTTACTTTGATGCCTGCCAAAATGTTTATAAGATCAGGAGCTTGATCCACACTGTGCAACTCCAGAACAACTCCCACATTAATAAAAAGAAAGATCTATAATAGGACAGATGGTAGCTATACTTGTAGTGAACATAGCATAATCTATAAATTTGTCAAATCCCTAAGTTGTACAGCTGAAACTAATGTAACATTGTGTGTCAACTATACTCCAATAAAAAAATGACCTAAGGATGAACTTGGGGGCACCTGGGTGGCTGAGTTGTTTAAGCATCTCCCCTTGGCTCAGGTCATGATCTCAGGGTCCTGGGATTGAGCCCTACATTGGACTCCCTGCTCAGTGGGGTGTCTGCTTCTCCCTCTCCCTCTGCTGCTCCCCCTGCTTGTGCCCTCTCACTCTCAAATAATAAACAAATAAAATCTTTAAAAAAAAAAAAAGAACCTTGAACTCTTTAAAGCCAAGTAAGTTAAAATCACACAAGCCAATAAAAAGTGCTTATAGAATTAATACTCATTAATACCTTTAAAAAATAGTTTTTATTTTAAAATTATAGTTGAATATGAAAGCATAATATTGTCCCTTTCAGTAAACTATGACTATAGAAAACAAGACTTTTCAGACTACCACTGACCCAATGGAAAATTATCCTAGTTAACAACAAAATTTATTCCTTTTCCATAAATAACTGGGCACTTTTATGAGCCAGATCCTTAATAATCAATGCCCTATGAACTGGAGATATAGCAGGGAAATAAAACATTTAAAAATGCTGGTTGATGGAAGGGGAAACAGGAAGATAAAGAATAACTGGGTATATGAGGAAAACATATAGTATGTGAGATGATAAATGCAATGAAGAAATGGAAAGCTGGTAAGGAGAATGAGTGTCTGTTTTTCCAATGTTAATTAATGGTGCCCAGAGAAGACCTCACTGAGAAGGTGACATTTGAATAAAGACCTGACAGAAGCGAGATACTGGACCGTGAAGCTATTTGGGCAAATCAGTTTTCCAGACAAAGAGAACAAGTGCAGAGAATAGATAGAAGGTAAGTAGGGGAGGAAGCAGAGAAACCAGGTAAGAAGTTTTTGCAGAAGATAATAATGTCTTGGACCAGATGAAAAATGGTGGAGTTCTGGATGTGTTTCTGAAGGTAGAGCAAACAGTACGTGCTGAAGAATGGAATATAGATGAAAGAGAAAAAGAGAAGTCGGGGATGCTGCCAAGGTTTTCAGCCTAAACAAGTACCACAGCATTTCCATTACAGATGAGGACTGAGAATTTCACTAGTATTTAGCAAGGAGGAAGTACTGGGGACTTTCAAAGAGCCATTCATGGAGTGGTAGGAAGCAATTTGAGAAACCATGGGAGAGAAAACTTAGAGTATAGACAGTAAGTCATATTCCTGAAGATTGGAAAACGAAAGCAAAGAATGAAGGCAGGAACTGGAGGGAGAAGTAGGCTCAGCAAAAGAAATCAGTTATTATTTACCTTGCAACTAGACCAGCAAAGTGAAAATAAATACCTTGTCTTTTCAAAGCATTTCACCATATTCCATTTGTGGCTTTTTTGTTTTCTGGTTTTTGTTTTGCCTCCTTCCTTGTGAGCAGCAAGTTAGTAAAATAATGAAGTAATTGACTCATTCTAGTCAAATTCAACAGTGTAACAATAATGCCTCAAACAAATTATTTGCCAAAAGATGTAGAAAATAGGCAACAAATCTTTTTTATCAGAAAAGGTGATGGGAAAGTCACTGGGAAGAGAGCTTAGTGGTTTGATCAGCAATAAATGGGGGTTATTTCCTTTATTAAAATCCCTGGTTACATAAGAAGAACACAAATATTTTTAAAGTGTATCATAATATCAGTTCTCTCACCATGAAATTTTAATTCCTGTTGTCTGGTAGACATAGATCTGCTGGAGACAGGAAGCAAAGAATACCATTCAGCTGAATGAATGAATGAATCATTGAGGTAAACTATAATTTCCAGAGTCAGGTCAGGACATCAGGAATAACAACAATGTGGCTCTCTTCATAAGGGCATGGGAGTTTTTTGTTTTTTTGAAACGAGTGAAAAAAGATACTGATTTGGGGATTCATTCAAAAGATTCCACTAGAGTCTATGTTCTGTAATAGTATGGACTAAGCCTGTCTTGTTCCCTGTTGTCCCAAGGTCTATTTTGGTGCTGGATGCATAATAAGAATTCAATAAATATTTCTGAGAGAACAAGTAAATGATTGAAAACATGCAATAATTAATTAAATGAATAAATGAATGAATGAATAGCACCTTAACCCTATATTAGATAATATATCATAGTTAGGATCTTACCTAGTAAAACTTAACTAATAAAACTGTTGTCTGATAGATAACCACCACACCTACTTCTAACTCTAACCACACGTATAGAACACTTTAAAAGACTACACATGTTATCTGTATTGATTAACCAGACAAAATATTATTACTAACTTCACAGGGGTGTCAGCTGAAGAAAAACTTATTTTGGCTTTGTTTTAGAAGCAGTAGGAGCTTCTAGCAGTTAGTGTTCCTAAAAGTGAGACAACCTTTATTTTGAGAGAATCATGAAGAAATCTGTGACGTCACCATAAATATGAATGTTGGTGTGGAGAATTCAGAGGTATCCTGTTTAAATAACATAAACTGGATTAATCCTTAGTCTTATTGTGCCCTTCTGGAACAAGAGAAATATTTCCCACATATATATTAATGTCTCCCACATATCATATTGATATCATTTATGACTAAGTAACAGACTTTTAGAAATATACTGTTCAATATTTTTATTTTCTTGTCTGAGTAATAGAGACTAGACCATACCTGTGGGTGGGGGCAAGCATTCCCCTAAAAGAAATAGACGATTCTTTTCATCACCCTGGAGACTACCTTAGACTGGCCATGAAAAAGAGTTTAGGACTCTGGGTCCAAGATTCCTATAGATTTCTCTTTGATGGGGATCAAGCTTGCTCCACGACATGAGGCCACATGGGAGCAAATTGATACGGGAGAAAACAGCTTGGAGAAATACAATACTGTCTTTATTCATCAATACAACCCTAGAATAAAATCATTCGGAGTATGAGCATAAGGTGGGCATTAGAGAGTTAGAGGGCATAAGGTGCCACCAAGACAGATAAGCAAAACATAAAAACTCCTTTGGTAGGCCCAGACATTAATTGGGTAAAAGAAACAAGTGAGGAAAAAATTTATCTACCCTATCTATGGGATGGAAGTTTATAGTCATGTTTTTTAGTATTATGTTGGAAATGTTTGGTTTTGCCTATCATGAAAAGTACTCCTCCCCTTCATCAGGAAAATGCTTTGTTTAACCTTTTGACTGGAGTTTATTGGCCCAGAGATGGGTATCTAACCCAATATGAGCTGATCAGGGTCAGTATGCTTCCCCTGGATTCTTAAACTTGATATGAGACAGCCCGAGTCTGCGTGTATCTCTAGTGGAGGAAGGATGAGCCTCTAGGGCTGCAGGAGACCACATCTCCCACCATAAGAAAAAAACCTTGAGGAGAATGACTCTAAATCATAAAAAAAATTACCAAGGTGAGATTATGACAAATATATTATGACAAATCATAATTATCCTTGAGATCTAGGTCTAGGTCTAGCCCAGCACTTCCTGTGATTTGATTACCAGGGCGAATAACCCTTTTTTCCAAAGATAGTTTTAACTAGGTTTATGTCTCTTAAAATTCTAAAACCAGTGTCCCTTCACTAAACACACCTTACGCTGAAATCACTATATTAAGGACATCTTGACATTTACCATAATATTTATGAAATATATTCAGAAGATTTGACAACTAATGAGTTAAGAGTTTACAGAACTACTTTACCTAGCAAATGGGCTAAACTTACATAACATTAAGTGTCTATTCAACATAATTTGTTAATAAAGAACTGGTGGTCCATTTCATACTTGACCTGGAAGCTTTTTATTCACTCAACAAATACCTTAGTGTAACAATTATGTGGGAAAAAACAAAAACATAAACATAGAAAACACTACACCCAGTGCTCTGTGCAAATGAATAACTTGGGAATCTTGTTAAAATGCAACTTCTGGTTCAGTAGGTCTGCAGTGGGGCCCAAGATTCTGCACTGTTCCAAGCTCCTAGGTGATGCCAATGTTGCTGGTCTACAAACATTTTGTTTACCAAAGTGCTAAATTATCTGGGAGATAAAACAATTAATGCATATCAACCATGCTTGAGAAACTTTTAAAGTAGAATGGAATAAATGTTGTTAAATGAAATTTTAGTTTAAAATAAGATTTTAAAACAACCAAGGAATATGTGCAACAGACATTTTTACCCCATTGCTGAGCCTAGCAAAACATAATTTTGAAATAGTGTTTAGAAGCAAGGTGAAGGATTATTAAGGGTTAGGAATTGGATAAAAGCAAACCACAGGGTAGGTTTAGGATGGATAAAAGTAAGTCTTGTTGTGTAATTACTTAAATTCTAGAAAGTATTTTTACAATATACATACATCAAATTGGTTACTTCAAACTGACTGACTATATCAAAATGTCGTGTTTCAGAGAAAGAGAAATATGCAGGTATAATATAATCATTCACCCAACATTTAATTTTCTACTCTATGCCAGAATCTGTTTTAGGCACTAAGGATGCAAGAGAAAACAAAATGGGGGGGTGGGTGGAATGACTATTATAAGGACCAAAATTGGTAGTTATTTAAGGCATAGGACCCTGGGCACCCCCAAAAAAATATATTCTAGAAATTCAGAGGAAAAAAATATCATTCCTAACTAAGGTTATCAGAGAAAACTCTGTAAAGAAGATTGTAACTGGTCTTAGCTAGCAAGGGAATGAGATTTCCAAAGGCAGAAATAGAAGAATATGGCATTTTAAGCTTAGGGGATGGGATGAGTAGGGAAGGAAAGTAACAGTGTGATGGGGGATTGAAAAGAGTTCAGATTGGCTGAATAAGACAGTGACAAGGCAATTGCAAATTATGAGGTTAAAAGGCAGGATTAAGTCAAATCATTTGTCACTGTTTCAGAGCATTTTCAATAGCCAGATTTTTACCCTAGGCTAGAATTCTTTTCCCCCAGGCCTTTGAGTGGCTTGCTCCTTCTCATCACTCAGGTCTCAGGTAAAATCCACCCTCAAAGATGGTTTCCCTGAACAGTCCTTCTAAAGAACCTAAATCTGAATTTACCATAATCAATTTCTTGCTAATTTATTAGCTGTTCCCCTACTAAAATATAAGCTCCACTTCCATTTCCAACCTTTATGGAATAATAGTTATCATATTTATTCTTCTTCATGGAACTATATTAAATCTGGACAGAATATGTGAAGCCATA
>JAQQSY010000027.1:111950-159511 GCA_028646535.1 Procyon lotor
GGGGTAGGGATAGGGTGGCTGGGTTGTGGACATTGGGGAGGGTATGTGCTATGGTAAGGACTGTGAAATGTGTAAGCCTGACGATTCACAGACATGTACCCTGGGGCAAATAATACATTATATGTTAATAAAAATTAAAAAAAAAAAAAAAAAAGAAAGCCCAGAAACAAATCCTCACTTACAAAGTCAAATTATTTTTGTCATTGGTGCCAAGACCATGTAAGGGGGTAAAAAACAGTCTTTTCAACAAATGGTGCTTGGAAAACTGGATATCCACAAACAAAATAATGGAGTTGGACCCTTACCTTAATATCATATACAGAAATCAATTCAAAATGGATCACAGATCTAAATGTAAGACCTAAAGCAATAAAACTTTAAGAAGTAAATATGGGCAAAATTTTCATTATACTGGATTTAGCAATGATTTCCTGGATAAGACACAAAAGGCACAGGTAACAGAAGAATAAATGGACACCTTGAACTTCATAAAAATTTTTAAATTGTGTATATCAAAAGACATTATTCACAGAATAAAAAGGTTGCTGACAGAATGAGAGAATACATTTGCAAATCATGTGTCTGAAAAGAGATCACTAGATCAGTGGATCACTAGATCCCACTAGACAGTGTAAATCTCCAATAATAGGGAGGGAGAGGCCCAGATTCTGTAAAATCTGCCCAGATCTCTGAGTGCTCACTGAACCTTGCATGCATGAGACAGACACAAAGCAGCCCATCAAAGATTTTAAAGACTAAACTGAGATTTGAAGCTGCCACTCAGGAAACACAGTACTTTGAATTCAACTAGGAAAACTGCCTGCTAAAACCAAAATAACAGCACTCTTGTAGTAACAGAAATGATCCACAATGTAATAGTCACAATATCCAGAAATTAATTCGAAATTCAAAATTATTCAACAAGTGAAGAATCAGGAAAAAAAAAATTACCCATTCTCAAATACATAATCTATGGAGCCCAACTCCAAGATGACAAGATGACAAGAGATGTTGGAAAGATTGTAATGTAGCTATTATACTTTTACTCAAAGAAATAATTGGAAATATGCTCACAATGAATGAAAAGATACAGAATCTCAATTTTTAAAAAATGGAAATTATTTAAAAAATCTAAATTACAGAACAAAAATTATAATTCCTGAAGTAAAAATTAATCATAAGGTCTTAACAGCAGAATGGTGATAATGGTGGAAAGAGTTAGTGAAGTTTCAGACTAAACAATGGATGTTATCCAGCCTTATGAACAGAGTTAAAAAAAAAAAGATGAAAATAAAGAATATAGCCTCAGACACATGTAGCAAAATATCAGAAAGACTAATATGTGTAACTGGAATCCAGGAACCAAAGAAGAGAAGGAATATGCAGGGGGGAAAACTGGAAGAAATAATGGCCAAAAATCTCTCATAAATGGTAAAAGATATAAATGTATAATTTCAATAATTTGGCAAACTCCAAGCAAAATAAATCTAAGCACATCATGGTCAAAATTCTGAAAACCAAATAAAGAGAAAAGTCTTAAAGACAGTAAAAAAAAAATGGCAAAATACTTACATGAGAACAAGGACTCACATGGATACTGCCTTTTCATCAGAAATTACAGTAATCAGAAGACAGAACAATACAGGAAAGTTCTAAAAGGAAAAAAAAATGTCAACCCAAAATTCTATACCCAGAAAAAAAATATTCCTCAAGAATGAATACACAATGAGGACATTTTCAAATAAAAGTAACCAAAGTTTGTTGTCAAGATGCCTGGACTATAAGAAATGATAAAGTCTTCAGACTGGAGGGAAAAAAAAAGTATGCCAAAAAGAAACTCGGATACTTAGTAAGAAATTGAGAGCATTAGAAATAGTAAATATCTGAATAATTATAAAGATTACTCTTTCCTTTTAATTCAATAAAAGATAAATGACAACTGTAGCAATAATGATAGAGAGAGGTAAATGGAATATCATAGCAGCAAATTCTTATGTTTTAAATGTAGTATAATATTAACTCTAAAAAGACTAAAGCTAAGGATGTGTGCTGCAATCCTAAAGAAAATAATTTAAGAGAAAAACAATTTTAAAATAATGAAAAGAGGTATACCTAAAAATCCAATAGCTTCTAGAAAAGATACAAGAATATGCCTTTTCTCAAGTAAGAGTATATATACCAATGGGGTACTAGCAGGAAAAAAAATGAAGAATTTAAAATTCAGAGAAGCAAGAAAAGAATGGATTTCTTACTCCTCCAAAATAACCAAATTCTATTTTTTTTTCCAAAATGGAATGACAGTGACACTTCCTAAATTCAGTCAAATGTATGAACACATATTTATAGATTTAACTAAATAGTCTCTATAGATGCTTGAGTTTAGAAGTAAGGTTTACTATGGGTATTGCCACCTATGAGGGCACGGAGCTCAACAACATACATATGCATGCACTCTGTCGGCAAACTTCTTCTAAGTATGAATTCCCCCTTCTCTGCAAAGAAAAAGTGGAAATATTTCAAGATTAGGTTGCGGTAAGGTTAATCATCTTTGGTATTTTAATAGCAGTGTACTTCTGGTTTTTGAATAATTTACAAGTAACAGCAACGGAGTTTGGTTAAACTTCCAGCTCACAAAATAACGTACTGTCAAACTAACTTTTCTTTCTTTTTTTTTTTAAGCTGAAAGTATCTTTTACTGATCCTCTTTGCGCTTTCTCAAAGACATACCCATCAATAGACCCCTGAATCTTAGAATTTGAATCAGCAATATTTTGTCTGTGACCTAGGCTTTAGTGCCACTCAGTGTTCAAATCACAGAATTGCAGCAAATGAAGCCACCAAGTCTATCATAGCAACCTCGAAATATTTACTCTAAATTTAAAGACATCAGTTCTTAAGTCCCTGCCTGCTTTACACTGCCCGATACATCTGAGCAAGATGAAAAATTCAGCATATACGAGATACCTGTTGGAACTCTGATCTGGAGGAAGTGAAGAATGAGCGCCAGTGATCTTATTTTCTCCTTTCTCTGCTTGAATCATCTAGTACTGCACTGTGTCTCCAAATATAAACGGACTTACAGAAAGCACAGGAGAGAGACATCATTTGCTTAGAAAGAAAAAAAAGCCCAGCCATTCAGGGACAAAACCTAACTAATAAGTCCCACATTAACAGAAAATAAAAACACTGATGGAAGTTTATAAACAAATATTGAAATTAAACCACCAATTATTGGGAACTAGGTTATATACTCTTAATTCTGTCAAATCACATAAGATAAAATAAGCAAGTAGGCAATCTTCCATTTTCTTCCAATTTCTCACAACAAATTCCACAACAATTTTAACAAAATTTTCACTGGTATGGGAAAAAGAAAAATTTGAGGAATGAGTACTGAAAATCTGTTACAACAGAAAAAATACAAAAATAAGAAAGGCATTTTTTAAGTAGAAAATCATTAGAAAAATAAGGAATAGAAATGCAAATATAAATGTGAAAAGGTTAAAGAAACTAAAATAAAAATTTGGCAAGCAAATGAGATGAAGGAAAATTCACCTTGAAATTATATCATTCAAGTTTATCTAGGAATAACATTACCAATAATGATCCATTTTTAAAATCAAAATAATGACCCATATGTACTATTCATTAGAAACTTAAAAAGGATGGAGAGATCAGAATTTCCCTTTCACAAATCTGTGACTATGCTTTGAAATATCTTACATGCAACAAGAAGTAATTTAAAGAAAATTTCATGATAACTTTTTCTTCTTAAAAAATTAAAATGTCTACTTGTAGAAATGTTTAAAAATTAAAATAAAACTTGAATTATAGTCTCACTAATGGGACTAATAAGATGATCTGTGTTAACATTTTGGTGTAAACTTTTCCAGTCTTTATTAATGCAAAAATTTACAGGTTCTAAATGAAATCTTAACGATTTAATGACCAGATTTGTTCTTTTTTTTTTTTAAGATTTTATTTATTTATTTGACAGAAAGAGAGATCACAAGTAGGCAGAGAGGCAGGCGGGGGGAGTGGGGGGAGAAGAGCAGGCTCCCCACTGAGCAGAGAGCCCGATGCGGGGCTCAATCCCAGGACTCTGGGATCATGACCTGAGCCAAAGGCAGAGGCTTTAACCCACTGAGCCACCCAGGCGCCCCCAGATTTGTTCTTTTAATATATACTATATAGATTAAAATGTCATTGAACAGTCCTTTAAAATATTATCTTAAACACCTACTGGTTTCTATTTTATAGATGTACCAGTTTCCTGTTGTTGGACACGTTGGCTGATTCCAGTTTTTAGCTATTATAAACAGATAGAGTTCATATCCTTATAACTAAATCTCATATATACAAAATTACTTTCTCAGAATAAAAAGCTAAAAATTGAATTACAATGTTAAAAGCGCATGATGTTTTATGGACTTCGTAGATAATTTTCCTACAGAAAGGATTTACCAATTTTCTGGTTTTCTGTATCATGCCAATAAACATGACCACTCTTTTTATATCTCTATCAGTTTGATAGACAAAATGTTTTCTCATGATTCTCATTTGCATTTATTTGATTTCTGGAAAGAGTAAATTTTTTTTAAAGATATTTATTTGTTTGTTTGTTTGTTTGTTTGTTTGTTTGTTTGACAGAGAGAGATCACAAGTAGGCAGAGAGGCAGGCAGAGAGAGAGGGAGAAGCAGGCTGCCCGCTGAGCAGGAAGCCCGATGTGGGGCTCAATCCCAGGACCCTGAGATCATGACCTGAGCCGAAGGCAGAGGCTTTAACCCACTGAGCTACCCAGGAACCCCGAAAGAGTAAATTTTATATGTTGGAAAGATTAAGTAAATTGTATATGTTTATTGTCTATGGAATGTCTTTCTTTGTGAATTGCCTATTCATGTCTCTGACCATCTATAGCAATGAAGGACAGTGCCTTACAGTGCCTTACAGACCACTGGGTTTGAAGTCTTCAACCATCTCGAACAGTAAGATTTCTCCAAGCTTAATTTCTTCATCCATGAAATAAAGATAACAGTACCTAGCCCCTCAGATGAGATGATGGCCTGGCATGTACTACATGCTCTTATATTTCAAGAGCTCTTTATAAGAAGGATTTTCACCCTTTGTTCACCATATGTGTTGCAGCCATTGTTCCCAGTTGTCACTTGCCTTTCAATCTTGTTTATAGTGGATTTTGGCAGACAGAAGCTTTAAATTTTTTTTGTAGTAAAATCTATCACTCTTTTTTTCAGGATATTTGCCTTTGGTATCATGCTTAGAAAGGCAACAGATTTAGAGAAGGAGTAAAGATAGTACAACTTTTTCAGGAAAGCAAAATATATCTGGCATGTGTATTGTGAATCAGATCAAAATCCAGCATTCTTTTTCTCATGCACCTCTACTAAGCATGCACAATTTTTTAAATAACTTCAGTCTGAAAAAGAAATGCACAAAATTCACAATGTCAGCCACCATAACTTCCAATGATCATGTCCTGTCTAGTTTCCTGGTTTGGCTGAATCTTGGTATTCAGCTTCAATAAAAGCTACATAAATATACATAAATATAGATATACCATAGTAATTAAATTAAGTCCCTCTTTTGTGTAATAAAATTAATTATTCCAAAAATCAAAGAACTTCCCAGAATCAGTCATATCTGAGGGAATCAGCTTGTGACTGAGTTTCTTTATCTTTTCCTCAGCAAACTTAACACAAAGACTCTCAAAGTTTAAGCAGAATAAATCATTAGTAAGGCAGCAAGGTGCTGTTCATTTGAACTAGGATGACGTTTTCCATCCAGCAGAGGACAGTACACACAAGCAGAAATAGCAAACTCTAAACTGTTTCCTAAACATGTCTAACACAATGGCATTATTTATTGTGGTCTCATTACAGAGATAGTATTTAGTTAATCAATATCTTTGAAATAAAACTGTAAGAAGTAAAATATAATTGAAATTTTGTAACAATTGTTCAAACTTAGTTTAATATTAACTCAATTTTAATATCTAAAATATTTGAATATGTAGGGGGGCTCCTGGTTGGCTCAGTCAGTTAAGCATCTGCCTTCACTTCAAGTCATGAACCCAGAGTCCTGGGATCAAGCCCCATATCAGGGTCCCTGCTCAGCAGGGAGTCTGCTTCTCCCTCTCCCGCTCTGGCTCCCCACTTGTGTGCTCTCTTTCACTCTGTCAAATAGATAGATGATAGATAGATAGATAGATAGATAGATAGATAGATAGATAGATAGATAGATAAAAGATCTGAATATAAAGAATTTCTATAACAAGTGGAAGTATAATTCAATATTATATTTTCATTTATAATTCATAGAGAATTTCAAACCAAAAAGTTATCACTAGATTTATAAAAGGTATGTCTTTAATCATTACAAAAAATTGCACACAGGTGAGCCACTTTGAAAACATTAACAATAGCCACTTTGAAAACAATATATTATGCTATATTTAAAAAAACACAGAACTATGTTTAAAATCTCAGTATTCTTATTTTGCCTATATTTTGGGCAATTTTTGCCTCTTTTATAATATAAAATTGTAGTTGACATATCAGAACCGTAAAAAAAGCTACTGGTTTTCCCAAGATCTCAAATAAGTAAACAACTGCATATCAGTGATAAATTTTTCTTAGTCTGCTACTCTATGCACCACAGTATGTAATTTCTGCCATAAACATCTTAAAATATGTAAGAAGTCATAAGAATTGCTAATACTACTTTTCAGCACTGTCATATTTTGTCCGCTGAGCCAAACATACCAGATGTCTTTAAATAAAAGATTTAGACAGCATAAAAATAAAGTGTTATTGTATATGGGATTTTTAAAAATATACCAATACATTAGAAATACCATAAGGTTTGAATATATGCTATTACCAAAGAGGAAAAGAGTTTATAGATACTAACAGAATATATCTGAAGACACAAAGATATAGTGACCGTAAATGGAGATGGTTAAGAAGAAAACAATAAAAAAGTCATTGCAACACTCTGCATGATAAAGAATATTTTATCTATTTTAACATAATGAGCTAGAATCATACATTCTCATTTCTTGGAGAAAATATGGATTTTTCATTTCCTAAAAGTAAGATAGCCCCATCAGTGTACAATTCTACTAGATGCTATGAAACACCACTGTCGTTAAGTAGGCTGGAACCACGGTGAGGGGGTGAAGGGATGTGAGATGACTACTAGGATTAACTGATGATACTCTATTTAAACACATGCACTCACACTCAAATTAATGAAAATGGAACTATCTGGGAGAACAGATTTGAAACAATAGCTTCATCCTGAGCTGCTCTTGTGCATCTGTTACAGTTACACATTTCTATCTAGTAACTCTAGATGTTTAAGTGAACATTTCTCACCCCCCCTCCACTTCTAGTCACAGATGATCTTATATAGAAAGGTAGAAGAGGAAAGAGAGATGAAGACAGAACAGTAAGTCTTATAACCACACATGTAAAAAGATATAAAAGGACACATATGGACATGGTTATAAACATAACAAAAATAATGTTTAAATGCTCACTCACTTAAAAGATTACCCTCATTTGCCTGCCAAAAACGTAAATCTTCCTTGGCCCTACATAACATATTAAAGCCCTCCACAATCAGACCCAACCTATATTCTCAGCCTAGGCTGGTACTAGGCACTAATATGAACCGCTTACTCCTCACATCAATGCTTGCCATTCTACTAAGCCCACAAAATTTCGTGCTTTTGAGTCTTTAAGCAAGCCATTTCTTGTGCGTAGATGACCATCTCCTGGTTCATCTAAAGAACTTCTCCTCATCTCTCAGGAGTCAGTTCACTTACCATAAGATAATATCATTATTTCCTTATTTTGGTGTCAAACTCCAATAGACTAGATTTTGAGCTCCTAATAGGCAAAAATAATCTTACTTATCTTTGTATTCCTAGCACCAATCACAGTGCCAGGCACCAGTGTTGATTTATAAATGTTTGCAGAAGGATGAATAAATGAATGAATGAACACATATTCAATCAGGACTCATAGATCTTTTTTAGGAGTGACAGAATCTGTTTTCCTTTTCTCTCCTCAAACACTCAAAAACACTATAAATTAACTAAAATGGAATTTTCTTCCTTTGCCCAAAACTACCCCATTCTTGTTCACAGCAACTCCTAACCTCAGCAGCAAGTAAAAGATTTTCTCTATTTCGAGACATTAAGAGACACATTATTCCAGGAAGATGGAGCAGATTAATTTTTCCATATTCTCCCTATTAGGTACAAGTAAATATCCTGGATGTTATATATAAAACAAATATAAAATGCTGAAAGATGGAGAAAGGAAGGTAGACTGGCTAGGGACATCAAAACCCAAGGAACAAGATGGTGGGGTTCTTTCTTAGGTTTTCTTTCCTTCTTTCTTTCTTCCTTTCTTTCTTTCTTTCTCTCTTTCTTTCTTTCTTTCTTTCTTTCTTTCTTTCTTTCTTTCTTTCTAATATTTGTTTATTTATTTTGAGAGAGAGCTAGTGAGCATGTGGAGGAGGGGCAGAGGGAGAAGAGAAAGAGAACCCCAAGCAGACACCTCCACCCACCTTCCCAGGCTGAGTACAGAGCCCAACACGGGGCTTGATCTCATCACCCATGAGATCATGACCTGAGCTGAAATCAAGAGTCAAATGCTTAACCAACTGAGCCACTCAGGTGCCCTTCCCTTGGTTTTCTTGCCTCATACATCTGAGACTTATTACTTAAAAAGCCAGTAACCTGGAAACACCAACAGGCATAAAAATAGCCCCCAACAAAGGTTTGCTCTCTCTAACCAAAAGACCAAGGAAAGGTCAGCCTAGTGAGACATAAAACTTTTAGACAATAACTGCTCAAGTCCAGTCAAACACCACAAGAAAAACTGTGGCTCCACTCCCATCCATACCAGTAAAAGTCAAGTGGGGAAACTAAACATCCACCCTCACACTCAGAGTAGTATCAGAGAAGTCCAAATAGGAAGCTGGGACTTCCACTCCTGCTGGCCATTCCCTCCCTGTAGCGTCAGTGGAGAACACATAATGAGCCAGGACTTCCTCCCCAACATAGTAATGACTCCCACTCCACAGGAGGAGTGTCAGAGAAGGCCTAATGCAGAATGGAACTCTCACTATCACTCAGTGGTTATAAGGCCACCCCTACCACAGAGTATCAGAAGAGACTATATACAGAGCCAGAGTCCCCACTGCCACCCAGCAGTAATAAGAAGCCCCTCCCATTCAAGTGTCAACAACTTACTTAATATTTTTCCTCCACTTAATATTAACATGGTGACACTTCTCCTCTTCCTTCCACTGCCAGAGTGGTGTCAGAGAAAGTCAACCAAAAGGGAAGGTTTAAACAAAACTCAAAGTTTCATAATACAATATGAGAATGTCCAAGTTTCAGTAAAATATCACTCACCACACTAACAACCAGAAAGGTCTCCAATTGAATGAAAAAGACAATCAATGGATGCCAAAACAGATGACAAAAGAGTTAGAATTATCTGACAGAGATTTTTATAAAAGCCATTATAAAAATGCTTCAATGAGCAATTACAAACACACTTGAAAAAATTAAAAATTAGAAAGCCTCAGCAAAGAAAGAGAAGATATAAAGAAGAGCCATATGGAAATTTTGGAACCGAAAAATACAATAATCAAAATTTAAAAGGCTTAGTGGATGGGCTCAACAGCAGAATGTAGGAGAGAGAAGAAAGAAAGGGTGAACTGGAAGAAAAAACAATAGAAATTACCCAATCTAAATATAGATTTAAAAGAGTGAAAAGAAGGGGCACCTGGGTGGCTCAATTGGTTAAGCAGCGGCCTTCGGCCCAGGTCATGATCCTGGAGTCCTGGGATCGAGTCCCACATCGGGCTCCCAGCTCCACGGGGAGTCTGCTTCTCTCTCTGACCTTCGGTCCTCTCATCCTCTCACTTTCTCTCTCTCAAATAAATAAATAAAATCTTTAAAAAAAAAAAAAGAGTGAAAAGAAGAAGGAGGGGGAGGAGAAGGAAGGGGAGGAGGAGGGGAGGGGGAGAGAAGAAGAAGAAAACCAATAGTGCTTCAGGGACCTGTGGGACTATAATGAAAGATCTAACATTTGTGTCACTGGAATCCTAGAAAGAGAGGAGAAACAGGGCAGAGGTGAAAAGCACTTAAAAGAAATAATGGCTGAAAACTTTCCAAATTTAGCAAAGGACATAAACCTACAGACTCATAAAGTTGAGTGAACCCTAAACAAAATAAACCCAAGAAATCTACACCAAGGGAAATTATAATTAAAATTCTGAAAACTAAAACTGAAGAAAAAGTCTTGAAGGCAGCCATAACATCTTACCTATAGAGGGGAGACTATGTGAATGACAGTGAATTTGTCATCAGAATCTTTGGAGGCCAGAAAAAAAAGTGGCACACTATATTTCAAGTTCTGAAATAAAAAAATGTCAGAACCCTATATCCTAGGAAATTATCCTTCAGGAATTAAGAAGAAATAAAGACAGTCTCGGATGAAGAGAAAATGGGAGAATTTAATACTAGTAGACCTATCCTAAAAGAATGGCTAAAGGAAGTTCCCCAGACAGAAAAGGAATAATAAGAGAAGGAACTTTGGAATACCAGAAATAAAAAAGAACATAGTAAGCAAAAAATATTGGTAAGTATGACAGGCTTTCCTTCTTGAGTTTCTTAAATCACATTAGACAATAGAAGCAAAAATTACAATACTGTCCTATGAGGTACTAAATGTAGAGGAAATATTTATGACAATTATAAACAGAGGAAGGTAAAGAGATATAAAGGGAAGTAAGGTTTCTATACGTCACACAAACTATTCAAATGATGACACCAATTATTGTGATAAGATATATATCAAAATACCTTGCAATAAGACAAGAAAAGTAAATAAAAGACACAGACTGAAAAAGAAGAAATAAAATTGCCCTGTTTGCAAACAGCATGATTATCTACATAGATAATTCCAAAAATCTACACACACACACACACACACACACACACAACATGCAAGAACTAATAAGTGACTTCAGCAAAGTCACAAAATATGAGGCTAACATACAAAAATCAATGATATTTTTATACAGTAGCAATGAACACATAAACACTGAAATTTAAAATACAATATCATTTATAATTGCTCAAAATGAAATACTTAAATGTTATTCTAATAAAACATATTCATGATTTGCATGTTGAAACTATACAACGCTAATGAAAGAAATCAAAGGAAATATAAATAAATGAGAGACGTACCATGTTCTTTGGCTGGTAGGTACAATAGAATAAAGATGTTAATTCTCTCCAAACTGGTATGCAGTTTTAATGCAATTCCTATCAAAATCCCCCAAAAAAAAAGATGATAGATAAATAGATAGATAGATAGATGATAGATAGATAGATAGATAGATAGATAGATAGATAGATAGATAGATAATAGAGAGACAAATATAGCTAACTTTAAATTTTATTTGGAAAAATAAAAAACTAGAATAGATAAAACAATTTTGAAAAAAGGATTAAGTGGAAAGAATCACCCTAATTGATTTCCAGAATGTATATACAGCTATAGTAACCAAGACTGTGTGGTATTGGCAGAGGAATAGACACACAGATCAATGCAATAAAACAGAGAACACAGAAATAGACCCATATAGATATGCCCAACTGATTTTTGACAAAGATACAAAGGCAATTCAATGAAGGAAAAATCCTTTTCAACATATGGCATTGGAGTAATTGGAAACCCACAGGCAGTGATTCGAACTTGAACTAAAGTCTCATACCTTATATAAAAAGTTACATAAAATGGATGAGACTTAAATATAAAGTGTAAAACAGTATAATTTTTAGGAAAAAATTGGAGAAAATTTTTAGGATCTAAGACTAGGTGAAGAGTTCTAAGACTTGACACCAGAAGCACAAACTACAGAAGGAAAAATTGATAAATAGGATTTCATCAAAATTTTAAACTTTTGCTCTGTGAAAGACCTTGTTAAGAGGGTAAAAAGACAAACTATAGAATAGGATGAAGTATTTGTAAACCATATATCCAAAAAGGACTAGTGTCTAGAATATATAAAATACTCTCAAAACTCAATGATTTTTTAAAAATTAATTAGAAAATAGACAAAAGATGGGGTGCCTGGGTGGTGCAGTTGATTGAGCATACAACTCTTGGTTTCAGCTCAGATTGTGATCTCAGGGTCATGAGATCAAGCTGAGCATGGAGTCTGCTTAAGATTCTCTCTCCTCTCCCTCTGACTCTTCCACTTGTGCACTCCCTCTCACTCTCACTCTCTCTCTCTCTCTCTGTAATAAATAAAAAAATAAATCTTTTTAAAAAAGAAAGAAAATGGGCAAAAGTCATGAATAGACATTTCACCAAAGAGGATACAGAGATGGCAAATCATCACATGAAACATCATTAGTCATTACTGAATTGCAAATTAAAAAGCACAATGAAATGTCACTACACACCTATCAGAATGGCTAAAATTTTAAAAAAGTGAAAAACCATATGCTGGTGAGGATGCAGAGAAATTGAATTACTCATATATTGCTGATAGGAATGTAAAATAGTACAGCCACTCTGGAAAACAATTTGGCAATTTCTTTAAAAATCTAAACATGGAAAATTAATCTTGTAACACTGAAAAAATAAAAGTATTTGGGGGGGAAAAGGAAAAAAAAATCTAAACAGGGGCACCTGGACGGCTCAGTCAGTTATGCCTCCAACTCTTGAGCTCAGCTCAGGTCTTGATCTCAGAGTTGTGAGTTCAAGCCCCACACTAGACTCCATGCTTGGTGTGGAGCCTACTTAAAAAAAAAATCTAAGGCGCCTGGGTGGCTCAGTGGGTTAAAGCCTCTGCCTTCGGCTCAGGTCATGATCTCAGGGTCCTGGGATCAAGCCCCACATTGGGCTCTCTGCTCAGCAGGGAGCCTGCTTCCCCCTCTCTCTCTGCCTGCCTCTCTGCCTACTTGTGATCTCTCTCCTCTCTGTCAAATAAATAAATAAAATCTTTAAAAAAAAAAAAATCAAAACATGTAACTACCATATGACACAGCAGTTCCACTCATTTGTCTCAAAGATGTGGTCACACAAAAAACTGAACACAAATGTTTACGACAAAAATGTTTATTCATAATAGCCAAAAACTGGAAACAGTCCAGATGCCCTTCCGTGAGTGAATGGTTAAACTAACTGGTACGTCCATACCATATAGACCAATACTCAGCAATAAAAAAGAATGAATTATTGATACAGGCAATAACCTGGATAAATCTCCGGAGAATTCTAATAGGTGAAAAAAGTCAATCCCAAAAGGTTACATACTGTATGATTCAATGTATATAATATTCTTAAAATCGCAAAATTTCAGAAATGGAGAACATGTTAGGGTTACTGGGGCTTAGGAGTGGGGACAGAAGGGAACTGATATGGGTATAAAAGGGCAACATAAGGCATCTTGGTGGTGATGGAAATGTACTGTCTCTTGACTGTATCAATGTCAATACCCTGATTGTGATATTATACTACAATTTTACAAAATGTTACCATTGGGTAAAGGATACATGGGATTTCTCTGTATTGTTTCTTACAACTGTATGTAAATTTACAATGTTATAAAAATCAAAAAATTTTTTCAGTAAGCATTTTTTCTTTGCTTAAAGAACTAAAAGGAAATAAAATTGGTTATTTCACTAGTCAACAAAATACTAAATCTGTATTAAATCAAAGAATGAATGAGCGACCAGGCAATTCCTTTGGCCTATGCTCATCTGGTGGACAGTACTATCTTGACCTTCTAGGCAATTAAAATTAAACTCAACACCTTTGTTTTGTGTCCTGATGAGCTATGCAAGCTTAGTATGTAAGGTCAGAAGAAACCTTAGAGGCCACCCAATCCAACTCTCTCATTTTGTAAAGAAGAAATTGAGGGCCAAGAAGACTAAATTATCAGGTCAAGTTTAAATACAGAGTTCATAGTGGTACAAGGCCTAAGTTCTCATTTGCCAGTACAATATTCTTTTCATCATAGACTTTGATTTATGTATCTCCAAGAGTGAATACAGTGCCCTTGATAGGTCTATATGGAGAATTATTTAAAGAATCCACTGTACACCATCTGAAACTGAACTCCCACTGCGTATTCTCTGGAATAGAATGGCCTCTTTTATATAGGATGACTGATCACCAAACCCATCCCTGGAAACTATCAGCAAAGACAAAGAGCAGCAAAGAAAAACATCAATAGCCTAGAAGCTCACCATCCCTTCTGAACAAGCACAAAAGAAGGCCCCACAAATAAGGAGTTCCTCAGGCCCTAGAAAGCAGGAAGGAATTTTACCCTGCATCTTCCCTCTAGCTACATTCCAGCAGTCTGGGAACATAAAAACATTAAATATTTATTGAGCAATTATTACATGCCAAGAACTACGCTAGATGCTAGGACAGTGAACAAGAGACACAATCCCAAGATTCACGGAGTTGCCATCTGTGAGAAAACAGTTACAGGTAATTACAATATAGTATGTTAAGAGTTAAGAGTATGTCCATAATACCCTGAGAGCACAAGAGAGAGGTAGGGAGAGTAAGCATTCAGAATAACCAGATAGTGGAGAATTAAGTTAATTGTTCACTCAATTTACTCAACTGAGAAAGTATCTAAATAAAACAACTGTTTTGGATCTTACATAGTTCACTTCGAGGCTTTGGGAAATGCTTCTATAAATCTCATAATCACATTCTAATTTAACTGTTTTGTAAAGTCAGCTTTTTGTATAGTAGGTTTAACTTTAAAAGACTTTCACTGCACTTGTAAAAGACTACACTACCACCTCCCCCCACTCCCACTCCCTAAATCAATTCCATCAAAAGAATTTTTTTATTGTATTTGTTTTGGTACTTAAAAACCCAATATGTAACTCAAACGACATGGTTTACATTTTTTCCACGACTGTCATGCCATATTTTGTCACACCCACTAATCAGATATTTTCCACTCATCTCTCTCTGTTGTATATGAAGCTGGCAGAAGACAATATTCTAAATTGCTTTCCAATCACAGCACCTCAAGAGACTTAAAAACGCATTAACCTCAGGCAAGATAGCATGCTTTCATTTTGCAGGAAAATAAAACACTAATTATTGTCCCAAAACCTTCCTTTAAGGTCAAAAATAAATCCATAAATGCAATAAAATTGAAAGAAAACTTAACCTAGACCTTAAAGGAATAAACTCTTGATCTTGGAGTAAACATTTGAAAAACTCACTCTAATTTAACTTCTTCCGTGCCATAGTACCAAAACAAAGGGGGTTAATTAAGGACACAGTAATCTTTTGTCTGGTTTGTTTTTTTCTCATTCTCACAGGTATAAGTGTAAATTACTTGTCTAGCTTAAGATACTTGTTCACGTTTCAGGTCAACGGAAATTTGCTTAGAAGAAGACAAGCACTGTGAACAGTGCTCTTAATTAATAATATCGTTGCTGCATTGTTATATATTCTGGTAAATTGAAATCAACAGCAAAAATGCCTCATTTATTTCAGTAGGACTAAAGAAAATTTTAAAATTTATGTAGTACAAACAATATGTGTGAGCCACCTGTTTGCTTTTTAACTAAATGGATTGGTATGGAATGACAGCTGCTGCAAAACCAACAACACTTCAAATACTATATATTACTTTGCCAAGAAGATGAAATTTTGGTATCATTTACTTTATTACCATGGGACGTGTTAATGGAGATTCCTACAGAAGAGCGCTGTAATGAATATTTCTAGCCACTAAGTGTCACTCTTCAGTTAAATATTTTAAAACTGCACTGATGGGGGGCATGACTGTAGAGTCTTTTGAATGGGGTCACTCAGAAACAAACAAAAAAGACTAGATTATATAACGCACTCAAAGCAAAGCACAGGCACTATACCAGTGGAAACTGCATAAAAAGGAATTCCTAGAGATAGAGGTGTTGCTCTCAGTGGAATGCCAAGTGATCAAATCAGACATTTTGCAAGCTTAAATAAGGTTTGAGCTGCACTAAGCCTTGTAATCTGTTTTTACCAATATAAATGCCAAAACTGAATTGCCACTATAAAGTCTGCCAAGTTTCTTTGTATTGTATGTCAGTATGCTGTTTTCCTTGATAGTGCCATCAATAAACATGTCTGGGGATCAACTGCTTGTGATCAGATATGCTACTTGCATTGTTTCAAGCTGAGCTGATACATGAAAAGCCAATGCCAGAGAGGTTCCATTCAGGCTTGAGCATGTGAGGGAAGAGATAGGGCATAGTTCCCTTTACCCTGCATACATAGGTCTAGGTTGATGTTGGAAATCTCCCAATGTTCATGAGTTACAGACCTCATTTCTGAGACGTGCATAAATTTTAGACAACAGCATAATGCTCTGCCCCTTGTAGGTGTTTTCTAAATAATTGAACAGATAAATACTCCGAGTTTAAAAGAACAAGATTTTCAGCTATACCACTCATCATATGTAAAAGTCTTGTTATCTCAAGATAGCAATATTATTGTATATTTTTCTGGTTATGTCACCATACAGGATAAAAATATATGTTGTTGCTGGAGTTTCTTTGCAATTAAAGGATCCCTTCAAATGTTTTTCCTCAAAATAAAATATCTATACTCAGAGTAACTCAAATCTCTATCTTTTCTTGCAAGGCAGACTGCTTCCATTTTGAAAAAAACAGTTTTTCTAGCTTCTACTAAGTTTTGGGGGCTTGTTTGTTTCATTTGGTTTGGTTCTTACTTTGTTTGTTCAATCTTGGGCATTTAATGCTGAGCAATCTTTCATACTTATAACACAAGTCAGAAAAGTTAATGAGTACTTTAAAAGTTCAGAGCTGAGAAAAGTAAATTTGTAAGGGTAGGAGTGGGCAAGTAAAACTTTATAAAAATAGTATGTTCTTTAAAAGTACACATTACTATATGGATAGAATTTCCTTAGACCTAAAAGTGGAGACAGGACATTCATATAGCTAGAATGGTGTGAGCAAAGATGTTGAAACAGTATATTTTGGAGGCAGTGAGCAAAGCAATTTGGACTGAGTAATGATTTCACATAAGAAAGTGGTAGTTGACTAGGATTAAAAGAATTTTTGGAACCAGGCTGGAATGGAAAACATGAAGTCAATAAATTTTAGCACATACAAACTAAAAGACAATGGGAACCATTAAAACTTTTGAACACAAAAATGAAAATGATATAGAAAAATATATCGATAAATTAATCAGACAAAGATGTGGAAAATTCAGAGGTGGCAAGTGACAATTATACAATATTTTTTAAGAATGTGTATTGAAGATATATTTCAAGACTCTTAAAAATGTATAAACCTTCACATCTAATAAATTCTGCTGAATAACCACAAAAATTTTAAATAAAAATTTTAAAAATCCACAAAAGGAAAATAACAGGTACACCAAAATTACATCAACATTTGTGGGTTTTTTTTTAAAGATTTTATTTATTTTTTTTTTAATTTATTTGAAAAAGAGCAAGCACGAGCAGGGGAGAGGGGCAGGGACAACCAGACCCCCCCAGCCTGAATTAGGGCTTGATTCCAAGACCCTGGGACCCTGACCCAAGCCCAAGGCAGACACTTAACTGAGCCATCCAAGCACCCCATATCGACATTTCTAATAGGAAAAAAATACTTCAATATCCAAAATTCGGGAAGAATGACACATATTCTTGAAGAATTTTGTGTAGTAGACTTAATAATTATGAAGACTATGCAAATTACATAGAAAAATTGAAAAACTCATATATATGCACACATACATGTAGTATCACTTAATCACAATTTGAAGTCCAAAAAACATCTCCAGAGTTCAATGTTTGTTTGCCTAAAACACCAGTAATAAGGAATTTGGGAATATAGCTTTGACCTGAAGTTCGAAAGCTCTTCTTCTTTGTATACCCAGAGGTCCTCAAGTTTTTTTAGGAAAAGAGTCTAGGGGATCCATCCCGAATCAGTGCACTGGCTGTGACCGAGGGGCATTACTGCTTGGTAAAAGCAGGTCTTGGCAGGTGGTGACTGAAGCCAGAATCTAAAGCAAGGGCTTCTATAGCAACCATGGGTGGTGGGGCAGCACCTGGAACTGCTGGTGGTAATTAGTCTAGAATGTCAGTTCCATTGTTGTAGTCAAAGAAGAGAACTCCCAATCATGTTGAACAGGGCCCACTCCATTACAATTCTTTTCGCTTCCTCTCTCAACCACTTTCACACAGTGCTACAGGTGAAGACAGAACAGGTTCTGGTGACAATCAACTCACAGGATTGAACCAAGAGGAGTTTGGGCTTTTACAGAACAGTGGCCTTCATGGAGCTACAACGGGCTCGGCAGCTCCAGAATGGAGAACAGCGTGACCCAGACAGGATATAGACATTACAGGGTTTTCTATTTCTCCAATCACCACCTTCAGCTGGTCTAGCTCAAGTCTTCCTTTCTCATCCCTTACAAACATTTCAGAAAAAGTACAGAACTTTCTTTAAGACTTTTTTTTTTTTTAATTTGACACAGAGAGACACAGGGAGAGAGGAAACACAAGCAGGAGGAGCGGGAGAGGAAGAAGCAGGCCTCCCACCCACCCAGGAGCCCGATGTAGGGCTCCATCCCAGGACCCTAGGATCATGACCTTATCCGAAGGCAGACACTTAATGACTGAGCCACCCAGGTGCCCCAAGGTACAGAACTTTCTGGATGACTTTTTAGGTATAAAATAGACGAATCTGATATGAAACTTCCAACTTAGAGCTCATTTCATCCTCTCCTCTGCAGGGCCATCCAGGCCTTAAAGACTCAGAATTACAAAGAAAACCGTGTGATCTTTCCCTCCCTCTCTCCAGCCAGCCCCATTTCAGAGCTCCTTTCTCCTGGCTTGTGGCAAGGAGGGAAGAGTTAGAATGAGACGAGTGACTCTTTCTTATCTGATCCCTGTTGTCATCCTTTCTTGGCCAAAGCTGGGTATTGAGGCATTCTGTATGGCAGGTATCCAAATGTTGGCTCTTTCATTAAGCAAATGTGGTTCCATGAGACAGAAAATCTGCCTCCAGCTTGTCCTCTTCCAATGCCCCTTCAGTTTGCACCCCTGGAGGTCCCTTCACTTCACATCTTCTTTCTGCCAGGATATACTTGCCTGCAGGCAAGTTGTCTTGAGTAGACTTCTGTCAGGATGGCTGAGGCCCAGCTACCTTCCCAGCTGACTCCCCAAAAACTCACACATCCTTGATAGGCCTAATATGGAGTACAAGCTGTCCACACAGCCCCTCCTCCGTCGCACATTCTCCATTCTCTACTCTCCTGTTGAATAGGCACTGGACAGATCAGCAAGTCTACACTGTAAGCAGACATCAAACCAGGACTCAAAAATCTTTACAAGTAAACCACCACACCTTGCCTTGGGGGTGTTGAGCACCCTGTCTTCTTCCCCTCAGTAAAAAAAAAAAAAAGAAAAAGAAAAACCACAGCCCTCTCTCAGGCTAATGATGCCATTTTTCTTACTTTCACCCTCGTCTTCTGGTATTCTGCTTCTGGTCTTTTGGGAGCGGGGAAAGGGAAGAGAGTGAGAAGAGCAGTGCTAAGATGGTGATTAGGAGTAGCAGAGCCTGTTCACCTCTTAATAAGTTCTCAGCAGATACAGGGTCCGGCTCCTAATTATTTCATGCTGTTGTAGCTACTTGATGCTGCTTTGTCCCCAACTTTGAGTCCTACCAACAGGGAAAGTTCAACTAGGTATCCTGTTATTAAGAAAGGCTGTAAGACATCTCTGAACTGAGAAACACAGATTTCAAGGAAGCAAAATGCTGCCTAAATTCAGATATATTTTCCTGAAGTTCAAAACCTCTCCCTACAGTACAAGAGTGAAACACAGAAATGGAGTCTGACTCTCCTTTCTGAATGTTAAAATGGTGCCCCTCTAGTTGTGCTCCACAGATGGAGAGTCATTTCTTAATAAGGCCTACTGCCAAACATTTTCATTCTCAAAGCCCAGCTCTGGAATCACACATACACCTCTTCAGGTTATTAAAACTGGTCCCAGGAGAGCTGGAATCAGTTGCAGAATCCACTGCCTCAAAGATTCAGAACTACTATCACCACTTCCACTGTCTACCCTTATCCCCACTTTTGTCTCACTCTGTCTACCAGTCCCATTTCCCTCTCTAACCTGCGCTGTCAGAGACTCCTTGCCTATCCCCAAAAGATTACCCTAACTTCAAACCACAGAGAATGAGGTCGGGATCTTTTTTCTTATCTCCTTGAAACATCACCATAGGTCTTCAGGGGGCATAACAAATGTGATCCAAGTGCAAGACAGTTTCTTAAAACAGAATTCCTGTGGTCACCTCCCACCCCAGAAAGAGCTACTCTTTAAAATGGCACTTCTCCAGGCTCACCCATCCCCCCACCCCCTTTCCTTCTAAAACGCTGTTTCCTGGAGTCCATAGCCTCTCATGGTTCATCTCGCCCTCTGATTTCTCCTCCTTCATTTTTCCCTTCCTTCTCTTAATGTCCTCCATGCTACTCCTTATGTTCCACATATAAGTGAAACCATATAATTGACTTTCTCTGCTTGACTTATTTCACTCAGCATAATCTCTTCCAGTCCCATCCACTTTTGATGCAGAAGTTGGGTATTCATCCTTTCTGATGGCTGAGTAATATTCCAATGTGTATATGGACCACATCTTCTTTATCCATTGGTCTGTTGAAGGGCATCTCGGCTCTTTCCACAGTTTGGTTATTGTGGACATTGTTGCTATGAATATTGGGGTACATATGGCCCTCCTTTTCACTACATATGTTTCTTTGGGGTAAATACCCAATAGTGCAATTGCCATGTTATAGGGTAGCTCTATTTTTAATTTTTTGAGGAATCTCCACACTGTTTTCCAAAGTGGCTGCACTAACTTGCATTCCCATCAACACTGTAAGAGGTTTCTCCTTTCTCCACAACTTCTTCAACACTTGTTGTATCTTGCCATGTCAATTTTTACCATTCTAACTGGTGTAAGGTGGTATCTCAATGTGGTTTTGATTTTAATTTCCCTGATGGCTAATGATGATGAACATTTTTTCATGTGACTGTTAGCCATTTGTATGTCTTCTTTGGAGAAACATCTGTTCATGTCTTCTACCCATTTTTTAACTTGATTATTTGTTTTTTGGGTGTTGAGTTTGAGAAGTTCTTTATAGATCTTGGATATCAGCCCTTTGTCTGTAGTGTCATTTGCAAATATCTTCTCCCATCCTGTGGGTTGCCTCTTTGTTTTGTTAACTGTTTCCTTTGCTGTGCAGAAGCTTTTTATCTTGATGAAGTCCCAAAAGTTCATTTTTGCTTTTGTTTCCCTTGCCTTTAGAGACATGTCTTGAAAGAAGTTGCTGTGACAATGTTGAAAAGGTTACTGCCCATGTTCTCCTCTAGGATTTTGATGGATTCCTGTCCCACATTGAGGTCTTTCATCCATTTTGAGTTTATCTTTGTGTATGGTGTAAGAGAATGGTCGAGTTTCATTCTTGGTATATAGATGTCCAATTAGCCCAGCACCATTTATTGAAGAGACTGGCTTTTTTCCATTGGATATTTTTTCCCGCTTTGTCGAAGATTAGCTGACCATGGAGTTGAGAGCCCATATCTGGGCTCTATTCTGTTCTACGTGTCTGTTTTGTGCCAGTACCATGCTGTCTTGATGAACACAGTTTTGTAATATATAGCTTGAAATCAGATGTGATGCTCCTAGCTTTGTTTTTCTTTTTCAGCATTTCCTTGGAAATTCGGGGTCTTTTCTGGTTCCACACAAATTTTAGGATTGTTTGTTCCAGCACTTTGAAAAATTGGTATTTGATCAGGATGGCATTGAAAGTATAGATTGCTCTTGGCAGCACAGACATTTTAACAATGTTTATTCTTCTAATCCATGAGCATGAAATTTTTCCTTCTTTTTGTGTCTTCTTCATAGCACTGGGTATTATACGCAAACAATGAATCATGGAACGCTACATCAAAAACTAATGATGTACTGTATGGTGACTAACAATTTAAAAATTAATTAATTAATTAATTAAAATAAAATGGCGCTTCTCGGTTTTGTTTTGTATTGTTTTCTCTTACTACATAACCATAAGATCTTCTAGTCAAAATAAAAATTATCTGTCTCTCTAGTTTCTCTATAGAAGCAATAAAAATATATATATAAATAATGTATATTATATAACATATATATAAATAATATAATAATATAGAAGCCATATATGTAAATTCACCCCAATGATAACAATTTCACATAAATAAAATTACTTTCTTTTTGGAAAAGTTGTCACCATAACCAATTACAACTCTATGATTTGCCCCATAAGCCATATAGAGACCACAGAATTAAATTTAAAACCTGCCATTTTCCCTTTTCCCCTCACCCTTAATTCCAAATAAATGAAAAACCAGAGAACTATATTTATGAAATGTTTAGAACTCCTCAACTAGAAAATACTACAGAAAACCAAGTGTTGCTATAAAGCTTAAGAGTCTGTATTTACTATGAAATTTTAGTAATAGGGTCAGCTTTCATTTTCCAGGGTTGAATACAATGGAATTTAAGAAATATGGAAGTTTATGGGAAGAAAAATCTTAAAAACATGGTCTCAAATAAAATAGGAAAAAAACCAAAAACACATTTTTAGTAAGCATTGCAGTACTATTTGAATAAAATCCTGAGTCCAATTCAGCTTCCATAAGACCATTACCACAGACTAATAGCACACTTCATTAGATTCTAACTTTAACAGCACAGCCTCATCGAACATATGTGCTGTCTGCATGGGAGGTCTGAGGGCTAAAGCTAGAGCATGCAGCAAAAAATGTGTGAAAAGCAGTGCACTTCTGAAAGATTTTACTGAATGTTAACATCCATTAAAAACTTTCTTTGTGTTGCACACACTCATAACCTTTATCCATCTCTCCCCTCCCTCACTCTGCAGTATCTGTATATACACAATTGAGATAACTAAATAATTCTCAGGTTACTCACTAAAAATAAACCTATATACAATTCTTTAGTGAGATGTAATCTAAGTACTTATGAGCCACTAAAGTTTCTCGCAAGAATCTAAAAAATTAGAGAAATAAGATCTTCCTGTGAGTGTAAAACTCTGAATGCCTAGTACACAAAAGTAAAGATGCAAAGTCACCTTAAAAGACAAATGGAGGGGCGCCTGGGTGGCTCAGTCGTTAAGCGTCTGCCTTCAGCTCAGGTCATGGTCCCGGAGTCCTGGGATCCAGCCCCCGCATCGGGCAACCTGCTCAGCAGGAAGCCTGCTTCTCCCTCTACCATTCCCTCTGCTTGTGTTCCCTCTCTCACTGTGTTTCTCTCTGTCAAATAAATAAAATCTTTAAAAAAAAAAAAAAAGACAAATGGAAAGATTTGCCTGCTATTTGATTAATCATACAATAATGTTTTATTAAATATGTCAATCAATAGGGGAAGGGGCCCATCAAATACACGTAGATAAAAAAGCTTCAGAAAGCTACACTTTAGCAGCATTTGTCCAAGCACTTGTACATGGGAAAATCTGGGCCAAAATAAAGCCTACTGAAAAGATTATTAAATCAATCTAATTCTTTTTGTCCTTCCTAATTAATACTCAAAACAAACTGAAGGTTGCTGGGGGCAAGGAGGGATAGGATGGCTAAGTGATGGACATTGGGGAGGATATGTGCTATGGTGAGCACTGTGAATTGTGTAAGACATATTTCTCAGACCTGTACCCCTGAAACAAATAATACATTATATGTTAATAACTACAAAAAATTGTTCTTCATGTACACAATAAATATTTGCTGAATAGTCACTTTGTGCCAAGTTTTAAAAAAAAGGAGTATTATGGCTTTACTTCCCAGATACATATACCTACAAGGAAAAGATAGGCCAGTCACATAAATTTGAGTATTCTGGTTCTAATGACAGTAATATTTATTTTTATAAATCAATAATATTGGCTTCCCCTGTAACTTAACTACAAGTAACCTGAGCTAATCGGACTGACTGGAGTTTCCAGTTAAAGTCCTCAGCATAAATTAACAAATATACTTTACGAACCTCATTTTTATGAGTCACCTATGACATACGGATTAATTTTAATGTCAAAATTAAGTTTCTAAGTCATCTGAACTAAGGGCTCGATCCCAAGATCACAAATGTCAGTTTGTGAAGACTTTGAGTAATAGTTTGCCATCATTCCCATATAACAGATCAGCTACACTACCATCCACAGGAATGACTTACTGGAACCCATCCCACATATCTAAAGTTTGAAATACAGATATTTCAAATAGGCCTTTATGCCACTATTTCTCTACCCCTCCCCTTGGAAGACTTCACAACATTCTTTCCTCAAAGGTTGGATGCAACGTTAGAACCATTCTTAACATAATCTTCTAAGCAGCCGGTCATTAAAATTGGCATGAGGGGTGCCTGAGTGGCTCAGTGGGTTAAGTGTTGACTCTTAATTTCGGCTCAGGTCATGATATCAGGGTCCTAAGATCAAGCCCCATGGCAGGCTCCAGATTCTCTCTTTCTCTCCCTCTGCACCTCCCTCCACCTGGCTTTCTAAATAAATAAATAAATAAAATAAATAAATAAATAAATAAATAAATAAATAAATAAAATTTAAAATATAAAACTGGCATGAGATGAGACTTATTTTGCAATCTGGTATAGTCTTTAAGTTGTTTGGAAATGATACTTCATATTCTTTTTATGTATCAAAAGTGTAATCTGTGTCAAATATATATGGCCATAATATATTGTGATAAAATTTCAGGGTAAAAAAAATTTTCTTCAGAAAAATTGATAAAGTATTTTTTTAAAAGTTATGCTATTTTATTTAGGCTTGATGTTAAACATTCAGAAGAGAAAATTAAATTTTGATCTTAAATTATTTGAATTTCCCAATAGTAAGAGTCATCTTCTCATTTTTCTTCAAACTTCATAGGATTTGTCCCATCACTCTGCATCCTGTTCAATCTTCTGTCTCCTAAAAAATTCACACAAATGATAGAGGGTGGCTACTTCAGTGATTAAAGGCATATAGCCAGCTGGCACAAAGCTTGGAACAAAAGAGAAGTGAGTGAGAAAAGCTTAGCCAAGAGCCATGAGAGACAGTAATCATGATTTGTTAATTATATCATAATTGCCCACAGAAAATGTGTATCATCCTATAAGATAAGACAGAGTAATATCTTAACAGCAATCTTAGAACATGAGAGAATTTTTTCATACTTAGTAGGACTATGCCTTGGTCCACTTCTACTAAAAAACTAACAATAGGAATTAGATTTAAGTTGTCCCCTGCCCGATGAAGGACTAAAAGGAACAAAAGGGAATTTTTCATTTACAAAGTTGCAGGTCAGAGGTGAAAACAGGGCCCTCAGTAAAGGTACCAAAGGAAACCATGAATGGAATGAAGACTAAGAAGCTGGGTGAGAAAGACCTGGTTAAAGCAAAAAGGATGTCTAGGAAGGGGCACCTGCTAGGGGCGGGTGGGTGGTTCAGTCAGTTAGTCATCCAACTCTTTCTCTCAGCTGAGGTATGGATCTCAGGATCATGACTGCAAGTCTCTCTTTGGGCCCCATGCTAGGCATGGAGCCTACTTTAAAAAAAAAAAAAAGAAGAGGATGTCCGGGCTTAGTGAGGTACAGGAGTCTTGAGGAAGCTTAAAAAGAAGGATGAATATGTTCTCACTAAAGTCACGAATAAAGCTTTGCTACTAGTAAGTTGTATTGGAAATTTTTACCAACTCAAATAAAAAATAAAGAAATAAAAATTAGAAAGGAAGAGGTAAATGATTTTCAGGTGACATGGTGATACAACCAGAAAAAAACAAGACAAACAATGAAAAAAGTGTAACAATAAGATAATTCAGTAAAGTAACAGAATAGAAAATTAAATAAATCAATAGTTCCATATACAAATTATAACCAATTAGAAAATAACAGAAAACCTCTAAACTGAAAAAGAAATGTGCAAACATACATGTGGAAAGCTATTAAATACATAAAAGTAAATGTGAACAACAGCAAGATAAATCATGCTCTTAAGATTATCAATTCTCTTAAAATTTAATTTAACACAATCTCAAAAACAATAAATACCAAGAGGTTCTTGGATCTAGATATGTTGATTCTAAGGTTTAAATATAAAGAAGAATAATGGGAGTGGGGGTGACTAGCCCTATCAGATCTTGAAAACACTGCAAAGCTTCTATAATTTACTGATATATAAATGGACCAATGGAACAGACCATAAAGTCTAGAAATAGAGCCAGTACATATCAAATTTTAGTTTATCATTCAACTGACATCTTAAATGACTGAGAGAAAGAACTTTTTAATAAATGAGGCTGGGACAATTGGATAAGCATTTGGAAGAAGATAAAATTGAATCAATACAGAATAAACTCCAAATGGTTCAGAAATCTAAATATAAAAATATTACACAGCCATAAAAAAGGATAAGATAATGCCATTTGAGACAACATGGATGGACCTAGAGGATATGATGCTAAGTGAAATAAATTCAGGCTAAGAATCGCAAATACCATATGATTTCACTCATAAATGGAATCTTTAAAAAATGAACAAACAAACAAAAAGCAGAATCAGAACTATAAATACAGCAAACAAACTGATGGTTGCTGGAAGGGAGAGTGGTGGGGGCAAAAAGAGTGAAAAGGAATGGGAGATACAAGTCTCCAGCTATGAAATGAGTAAGTCATGGGAAGAAAAAACAGAACATAAGGAATACAGTCCATGATATTGTTATAATGATATAATGGGACAAATGGTAGCAACACTTGTGGTGAACATAGCATAATGTATAAACTTGTCAAATCACTAATTTGTACACCTAAAACTAACGTAACGTTGTTTGTCAACTATATCCAAAAAAAAAACTTAAGCGGAACCTGGCTGGCTCAGTGTATTGAGCGTGCAACTCTTAATCTCAGGGTCGTGAGTTTAAGCCCTACATTGGAGGTAGAGTTCACTCTAAAATAAAAATGAAACTATAAGTGCTAGAAGAAATTATGGTTGAACACCTTTATAAACTGGGAATGGGAAAGCCTTTCTCATGACTTTAAATCTAGAATCCATAAAATGACAGATCTGACTTTATAAATACAAAACAAATTCGCATGGCAAAAATATATATACGTGTGTGTGCATAGATACAGATATAAACAAAAGGAGCCTAGGAAAAAAGAAGAAAATGACCAAAAATCTAAGAGAAAAATGGGAAAATAATAGTTCACACAAATAGAAATGTTAATGACCCTTAAACAAATTAAAATGTGTTCTACCTATCTCATAAGAAAAATGTAAATTACACTGCACTGAGATCCATTTTTTACCTATCAGACTGGCAAAACTCCAAGTTTGACAGCATATGCCATCCTCAAGGCTATAGAGAAACAAGCCCTCTCAAACATTTGTGGTTGGAATGCAAATTGATGTGATCTCTATTGAGAGGGAAGTTGGTATTATAAAAAAAAATTACAAATGTATTTATTTACTCTTTACCCCAGCAATTCCACTTCTAGCAATCCTCCCTGAAGATACACTTCAAGAAACACAAAATAGCATATACACAAGGTTGTCCAATGTAGGATTCTTTGTCATACCAAAAACTGAAAACAACTCAAATGTCCTTTAAAAATGAGAGCTTAACCGAACTACATTACATCCACAAAATTAATAGATACCATCCAACCATAGAAAAAAAATGAGAAAAATCTCTCTGTACTACCATGGTGTGAATCTAACATTATGCAGTACCCTAACACGATTACAAATTGAGAACCACTGTAAAATCTAAAGTATCATTTTGGTTCTATTTTGTGGTAATGCATTATTCACAGCTAGTTATAAATGAAAGAATTGGTATCATATAAAATTTAGTGGCTGCTTCTCTGAGCTATGCATTGTATTAAATCATCAGAATGTACACAGTTTTTATATAATACCTAGATCAGTTTTGAACATTTCTGTAATAATATTAGGTCTGTATATTATACAAGGGAAAAACCAAACTTCTTCATATCTTGGGATTTTATTCATATTATTTGTCAAACTACAGATTTCTAAAATATAAGTAAATGCAAAAATCCTTAATGAAACAATAATAAAAGACTAAAAAATGCACTTTCACTAAATTTCATCCTAAGGTAATATATGATGAATTTTAAGATACTATATGAAATGAAATAAAATCAATCCCACAGCTCACTTCGATGACCTTAAAAGATTTAAATCAGGTATGGCCTCTTAGAGGCCATGCTATTTTAGACACCTCCAGGAAAAAAAAAATTAGGAAATGCACATTAGGCTATCCAGATGGAGAAACAGAATTAACACGTTTTTTTTCCCCAATGAAAGACCTATTAAAATTAGTGCCATATCAGTCATTTAGATATTAAACTACTTTCAACATCAAAGAAAAGCAATTGAAAGGTAAAAACATTATTTTTCATTCTTATTAGTGAATAGTCATACAAAAGAATGCAGTCTAGCGTTCACTAGAAATATTTCACAATCCATCTTAATTTTACTGTAAAATATTGGACACATGATATACACAAAACAATGTACAAGTCCACTATTTATTTTAATGAGAACATTACCAGTAGTATTAAAATTATCTCTGTGTTCCTCACTGATCCTATTTCTCTGTCTCATTCAGATTAATCTCTATCCTGAATGTTACCATTCCCTTGCTTTAAAAAAAAAAAGTTTTACCCACAGGTCTACAAGTCACTAAACCATGTGTTCCCTACTTTTGCCTTTTTGAAAGTATTATTTTAAAATGGTATCATACAGTATGTAGTCTTCTATGACTTGATTTCTCCACTCAACATCTCGTTTCCAAGATCCACCCATATTATTATGTGAAACTGTATTACATTCATTCTTGCTGTGTCACTACAACAATTTCTTAATCCATTCTCCTGTCAAGTAACAAGTGGCTCATTTTAGGTTTTTTGCTATCACAAACAATGTCACATAAGTATTTTTGTTCATGTATGCCAGTATATTTGTGTAAGACTTTATATAAAACATAGAACTAGATAGAATAAGTGGGCTGTAAGATATGCATATGTTCAACTTTGAATCTAAGTTTTTTCCAAAAGAAATGTATCAATTTATACTCCCATCAGCTGTATATAAAAGTTCTTATTCCTTTATATACTTACCAACATTTTGAGCTGCAAGACTTGATTGTACCAGACTAACTGATGTAAAATAAAATCTCATTGTAGTCAGTTACATATTGTTTTGATATACATAATATTCTAGTAAATTAACATAATCTAATAAGTTTTAGCATCTTTTCCATATGTTTACTTGGCATTCCTATCTCCTCCAGAATCTATTTTTTTAATATTTTATCTTTTCTTATTAAATTATAAAAAGTATTTGCATACTCTGGATACTAACATCATGCCAATTTTATGTCTTGTCAACATCTTCTCCCAGGATATGGTTTGTCTTTTCAGTTTCTTTTTATGTTCTCAATCACTTATACATAGTTCACATTTTTTAGTTATGTTTAAGAAATTCTTTCCTATACAAAAGTCATAAAGACACTATTTTACACTTTATTTTAAAGTTTCAAAGTTATACCTTTCACATTTGCCTTTATGTACCTGTAATTGATTTCTAGATATTATATGACATTGAGACCCAATTTCATTTTTTGTATGATTTATCTATTGTTTCAGGACTATTAATTAGATAGATCACTTTTTCCTAATGATCTGCAAAGCCATATTAGTTCTATATCAAGTTTTCACAGACACTTCAGTCTGTTTCTGGATTCTCTAATTTAGTCTATCAGTCTATCTTTGTGCATACTATCTTAATATAAATAGACTTTTCTATACAGCCAAAATAACATTTTCACAAATATAGTAAAAATTCCTTAGTATCCTCTAATTTTCAGTTCTGCACCATCACCCCTAATTTGCTCTCAAAGTGTCTTATGGCTCTTTTCTTTAAAACAAGATCCAACCCAGGACATCACATTCCATGTAGATATTCAGCCAGTGAGGCTCTTTTAAACACTACTTTTTCCTGGGGTGCTTGAGTGGCCTGAGAGAGGCTCAGAAGCCTCTGCCTTCAGCCCAGGTCATGATCCCAGGGTCCTGGGATTGAGCCCCGCATCAGGCTCTCTGCTCAGCAGGGAGCCTGCTTCCCCCTCTCTCTCTGCCTGCCTCTCTGCCTACTTGTGATCTCTCTGTCTCTGTCAAGTAAATAAATAAAATATTAAAAAAAATAAACACTACTTTTACCTGATACCAACTAGTTGAAGTAATTAGGACACTTGTCCCACACAATGTCCCATCTTCTAGATGATTGCTCCCTTGTGGTATTATTTAATTACCTACCTACTTCCTATTATCATTTAGTTATCTATCTATTACCTATTATTATCTGAATTTCTTGAAAAAAATCAACTGGAAGTTAGATCTAAAGATTTGTCTGGATGCGAATTAAACTAAACGTTTTTGGCTTTAAAAATGAAAACAAAAACAAAAAAACATTATAAATGAGACGCTATGGTTCATATTGCATCACAACTGGAGATATATAATATCTGATGTCCCACCAATGACCACTGCATTAACATGCCATCCCTCCATTATATATTGCCCCTCCCCTTTCTTCAATCTATGAATCTATGTAGGATTATTATACCAGCATTTAAAAGTCCAGCTCAATTTCAAACATCATCTAGTAGTTTTAACACTAATAGTCATTGTCTGAAATAATAATTTCATTAAGATTGTGAAATGTTCATTTTCTGAATATAGCTATTTTTCTAAATTTATGCCATTATTTTGTAAAGATAGAGCTTTCCCTTTTAATTTGTTACCCTGAATTATAATTCCTACTGGAAAGACAGTACAAATGCTTAAAGTCTTTCCCTCTAAATAACAATTTTCAAAAAAATTATTTGGTTTAGTAATTATTTATGTCCTTTTTTAAAATATACTTTTTAAAAAAGATTTTATTTGTTTATTTGAGAGAGAGAGTGTGAGAAAGAGAGAGAGCACAAAAGGGAGAAGCAGACTCCCCACTAAGCAGGGAGCCCAATGCAATGTGAGGGCTGGGTCCTGGGACTCCAGGATCATGACCTGAGCCAAAGGCAGATGCTTAACTGACTGAGCCACCCAGGCACCCCAAAAATAAACTTTTTTAGACCAGTTTTAGTTTTATAGGAAAAGTATCATTCTGGGATTCTTTAGAATATCCTTGAGGAATAAAAGGAAAATCAAGACATTCTCAAATTTAAAAAAGCAAGAGAAGTTGTCATCAGCAGACCTACTCAGTAACAATGGCCAAAAAAAGCTTTTCAAACAGAAAGGAAATTATAAAAGAAGAAAACTTCGAATATCAGGAATTAAGAAAGAAAGACAAGAAGAGAAAAATATAGGTAGATTATAATAGACTATTCTTCTCTTGAGTTTTCTAAATTATATTAAGACAGGTAAAGCAGGGGCGCCTGGGTGGCTCAGTCATTAAGCATCTGCCTTGGGCTCAGGTCATGATCCTGAGGTCCTGGGATGGAGCCCCACATCGGGCTCCCTGCTCGGCAGGAAGCCTACTTCTCCTGCTACCACTCCCTCTGCTTGTGTTCCTCTCTCACTGTGTTTCTCTCTATCAAATAAATAAAATCTTTAAAAAAAAAAAAAGACAGGTAAAGCAAAAATTATAACATCATTTGATGTAGTTCTCAATGTAGTAGAGAGGGAAATATTTAAGACAACTATATTATAAAGTGGTAGTATAAGAGAACCTAACTGAAAGCAAATGTTGACACAAGTAAAGTCAGGAGTAAATTATGCCCATATAATATAATGCCTAGAACAATCACAAAAAATACATTCAAAGAAATACATTTGAAAATTCTAAAAATGAGGGGTGCCTGAATGGCTCAGTCAATTAAGTGTCTGCTTTGGCTCAGGTCATGATTTCAGGGTCTTGGGATTGAGCCTTGTGTCAGGCTCTCTGCTCAGCAAGGAGGCTGCTTCTCCCACTCCCTCTGCCCCTTCCTCTGCTTGTGCACTTGCTCTCTCGCTCTCTCTCAAATAAGTAAATAAAATCTTTAAAAATAAAAATTAAAAATTAAAATTCTAAAGAAGAGTCAAAATGTAATTCTAAATAATTTCAAGTAACAAACATGAAAGCAAGAAAAATGAAACAGAAGAATAAATGGGGGGGGGGCACCTGGGTGGCTCAGTCAGTTAAGCATCTGCCTTCGGCTCAGGTCAAGATCCCAGGGTCCTGGGATGGAGCCCCACGTGGGGCTCCCTGCTCAGCAGGGAGCCTGCCTCTCCCTCTCCCACTCCCCCTGCTTGTGTTCCCTCTCTCACTGTGTCTCTCTCTGTCAAATAAATAAATAAAATATTTTTAAAAAGAAGAAGAAGAAACAGGAAGAACAAGCAATAAAATAACAGATCATATAAATAATTATATTAAATGTAAATGATCTAAATATACCAATTAAGAGAAAACTAGCATGAGAGACTAAAAAAACATGACCCAGGGTGATGTCACAGAAGATGGCTGAGTAGGAAGCCCGAGGAATCAGTTCCTCCATGGAGACAACTATTATACTGGCAAAAACTATCCCTCTACCATATATCAGGCAAGCACACGGATAATAGCCCCTCTTTTTGGTGCAGCTAGATGTTACCAAGGTGGTCAATAAGAACCTTCTCCTCCAAAACTCATGGCATGTGTTTTTATCTGCCTGGCAGTACAGTGCCAGAGGACTGTCACAGAAGCTGGCTATTGTTTCATTCCCATCAGCCTACAGTAGCTTCCCAGGAAGCCTCTATCAAAAGAATTTAAGGTAAGAACACATCTGTTGTTTTTGTTGTTTTTGTTATTGCAAGACGTTCTCATTTCTTTTTTTTTTTTCTCTTTTCTTTCCTTATTGACCTAAACATCAAAGGAAATCTCTATCAGATCACTGACAGACCATGGAGATAATGGAATAAAATTTAAACCCATGCATGATAAGGTCCTGGATGGTATTTTGTTTTGCAAAAATAGTTTGCAAAAGTCAATAAACAGATTATTGCAGCCTTCAAAAAGGAACAACACCAATTCCAAGGGATATTCTGATTTCCAGAGTCACCACATCACAATAGTCACAATGTCCGGGTTAAAAGCATACAAATAAACAGGAAATTATGACCTACCCAAAGGAAAGAAAAAATTGAAATAAACCATCCCTGAGGAAACAATTATTGCACCTACTAGGCAATAACTTTGAATTAACTGTTAAATATGCTGAACAGCTAAAGAAACTGAATAAAAATCTAAAAGAAATCAGAAGAATGATGTATGATTAAGTACTGAATATCAATAAAGGGTTACAAATTATAAAAGGGAACCAAATAAGAATTCTGGACCTGAGAAGTACAATAATTAAACATTACATACAATATTGTAATGAAACGTACAATAGCTTCTTTAGTGTTGAACACAAGAGGAATTCAACAGCAAATTTGAGCAGACAGGAAGAAGAATCAGTGGGCTTGTAGATGGGGCAATTCTAAATTATACAGTCTGAGGAGCAGAAAATATTTAAAAATGAAGAAAAATAAGCAGAGCCTAAAGGACCTGTAAGGTACCACTAAGTGTACCACCAACATACACAAAATGGGAGAATTAGAATGAGAGAAAAACAATAAACAATGGCTATAAACTTTACAAATTTGATGAAAGACATGAATCTACATACCCAGGAAGTCCAATAACCTAACAATAAATAACAATAAAATAAACTCAAAGAAGTCCACACAAATACACATTATCATCAACTGTTAAATAGCAAAAAAACAAAGAAAGTATCTTGAAATTGTCAGGCAGAAGCAACTTGTCATATATAAAGGAGCCTCAATAAGATCAGCCAATTCCTTCATCAAAAATCATGGAAGCCTAGGGGCAAGGGGATGACCCATTTAAAAGAAAAAGGGAAAAGAAAAAAAAAAAAAGCTGTTAACCAAAATCCTCTCTCTGGCAAAACTCTCCTTCAAAAATTACAAAGAAATTAAGATACTCTGAATAAATAAGAACTGATGGAGTTCATTGCTAGCAGCCTGCCCTGGAAATGTTAAAAGGGAGTTTCTCAGGCTCAAATTAAAGAACATTGAATAGTAACTCAAAGCCATATGAAGAAATAAGATACATAGGTAAATATAAAAGCTAGTATTATTATATTTTTGTTTTCTAATTCTTTTTGTTTTCTACATAATTTAAAAGATAAATGAATAAAACAATAATTATAGGGGCATCTGGGTGGCTCAGTGGGTTAAAGTCTCTGCCTTAGGCTCAGGTCATGATTTCAGGGTCCTGGGATCAAGGCCCACATCAGTCTCTCTGTTCAGCAGGGAGCCTGCTTCCTCCTCACTCTCCACCTGCCTCTCTGCCTACTTGTGATCTCTCTCTCTCTCTCTCTCTCTCAAATAAAATAAAATAAAATCTTTTTTAAAAAATAAATAAATAATAAAACAATAATTACAAATCTACGTTAATAGACACAAAATATATAAAGATGTAATCTGTGACAATGCAACCATGAAAGGGATAGAGCAGTAAAATAGCAGAGTTTTTGTACATTACTGAAAATAAATTGATATTAATTCAAACTAGACGGTTATAAATTTGAATCCCCATAGTAACCACTAAAAAATAACTAAAAAGGAAGAAATCAAAACAGTATACTAAAGAAAATCAATTAAACACAAAAGAAGGCAGTAATGAAGTAATTGAGAGACAAAAAATATGACATATAGAAAAAAATAGAAAAATATCAGAAGTCCATCATTACCAGTGATTACTTTAAATATAAATGGATTAAACTCTCCAATTAATAGGCAGGGATTGGCAGACCAAGTCTAAAACTATGATCCAAGTCTATGCTACTCTTGAAACTCACTTTAAACCAAATTCAACACAAATACATTGAAAATGAATAGAACAAAATAGATATTCCATTCAAACAGTACCAAAAATAAGCATCATGAAGTAGCTATACAAATACCAGATAAAATAGATTATAAGACAGAAATCATTACAAAAGACAAAGACATTATATATTGATTAAAAGGCTCAATCCATAAGGAAGACACAACAATTATATACATATACGCACTAAAAGCAGAGTCCCAAAACATTTAAGGCAATAACTAAAGGGATAAATGGACAATACTATGATAATAGTTGGAAACCAATACCCAACTTCAATGAAGGATACAATATCCAGACAGAAGATCAGTACAAAAATAGAGAACTTGAACAACACTATAAACCAAAACTAAAAAACACACACAGAACACTCCTCCCAACAAGAGTAGAATACACATTTTTCTCAAATGTACTTAGAACATTCTCCAGGATAAACCATATGTTAGGCCATTAAAAAAGACTCAATAAATTTAAAAAGATTGAAATCATACAAAGTATCTCTTCCGACCATAATAGAATGAATCTAGAAATCAACAACAGAAGGAAAACTGAAAAATCTGCAAATACATAGAAAGTAAACAACACACACTTAAACAACCAATGAGTTAAAGAAGAACTCATTAGGGAAATTAGAAAATACTTTAAGATGAACAAAAACAAAAATTCAACATATCAAAACTTATAGATGCAGCAAAAGCAGTGCCCAGAGGGATAATTATAGCTATAAATACCTACATTTAAAACAGGAGAAAGATCTCAAAAAAGAAAATCTAACTTTACAACTTAAGGAAAAAGAAAAAGAAGAGCAAACTGAAGCAAACTAAACTCCAACCCAGCATAAGGAGGGAAATATAAAGATTAGAGCTGAAATAAATGAAATTAGAGACAAGAAAAAGAAGAACAATAGAAACAATCAATGAAACCAAAGGCTGGCTCTTCTAAAGACCAACAAAATTGACAAACCACTAAGTTAACTAAGAGAAGAAAAAAGAGAAGACACAAATAACCAAAATCAGAAATGAAAGGCTGTGTATACTCACTCTAAAATTATAAAAGTTAAAGGATCATAAGAGAATTCTCTGAACAACTGTGTATCAACAAATTAAATAATCTAGAAGAAATACACAAATTTCTATAAACGCACAAACTACCAAAACAGTCTCAAGAAAAAAACAGAAAATCTGAACAGACCTGCAATCAGTAAACAGATTGCATCAAAGACTCTTAACTATAGGAAACAAACTGAGAGGTGCTGGAGGGGAGGTGGATGGGGGGATGGGGTAGTTTGGGGGTGAGCATTAAGGAGGGCACCTGATGCAATGAAAACTGGGTGTTACATGGAACTGGTGAATCATTAAATTTTACCCCTGAAACTAATAATACACTATAGGTAACTAAATTGAACTTAAATTTAAAAAATTGTTTTAAATCTCCAAACAAAAAAAGCCCTTGATCAGGTGGCTTCTCTGATGAATTCTACCAAACATTTAAAGAATTAACACCAATACTATTCAAACTCTTTCCAAAAAAAGAAGACAAAATAATACTTTCTAACACATTCTATGAGGCCAGCATTACCAAAGCCAAAGATACCACACATCTCTTTGAACATGGATGCAAAAATCTCCAGTAAAAACTAGCAAACCAAATCCAGCAGTACATTAAAGGATTGCATAATCCTTTATATAATCCATAGCTAACTAGGATTTATTCTAGGGATGCAATGGTGGTTCCACATAAGAAAAATCAACCAATGTAGTACATATTAATAAAATAAAGGAAGAAAGATGTACATGATCATCTCAATCAACAAAAAGGATATGACAAATTCCACACCCTTTTAAGGTAAAAATGTTCAGAAAACTAGGAACAGAGGAGAACTTACTTGACACTGTTAAAGACATTTTTTAAAAAACCCATTCATAATACTCAATAGTGAAAGACTGAAAGCTTTCCTTCTAAGATTAAGAACAAGACAAGGATGCACATTTTCAGCACTGCTATTTCACATTGTACTGGAATTTTAGACAGAGTAATCAGGCAAGAAACACAAACTAAAGATATCCAAATAGGAAAAAGAGGAAGAAAGAGGAGACGGAGACAGAGACCAAGATAAAGAAGAAGTAAAACAATCTCTAGCGGCAATTATATGATCTCGTATATAAAAAATCTTGAAGAACCCACAAAAATGAGCTAATGAACTAATTCAGCAAAATTTCAGAATACAAGATCAACATTCAAAAATCAGCTGTATTCCCATACACTAGCAATAAGTAATCCAAACAGTCAATTAAAAAATAATTCCATTTACAATAGCAGCAAAAGGGAATAAATACATAGGAATAAATGTAACTAAGCAAATGCAAGACTTGCACACTTAAAACTATAAACAATCACTGAAAGATACTAGAGAATATCTAATAAATGAGAAAAGACATGGATTGGAAGACTTAAGATGGTTAAGATGGGAATACTCTCCCAAGATGATCTACAGATTCAATACAATCCCTATCAAAATCCCAGCAACCAATCTTGCAGAAGTGGAAAAGTTTAGCCTAAAATTCATATGGAATTGCAAGGACCTCAGATAGGTTCAACAATTTTGAAAAAGAAAAACAAAGTCAGACAACTCAGATTTCCTGATTTCAAAACTTACTACAAAGCTGCAATGACCAAAACAGTGTGGTACAGGAATACAGATAGACATACATCAAAGAAATTGAACTGATGTGTCCATATATAAACCAGTCTATCTGTGAGCAACTGAGTATCAACAGTGGTGACTGGACCACTCAATGGGAAAGAATACTCTCTTCAAACAATGATGCTAAGAACATTAGATATGCACAATCAAAAGAATGAAGCTAGACCCTAACCTCACACTATACACAAAAATTAACTCAAAATGAATCAAAGACCTAAAACTACAAAATCTTAGAAGAAAACAAAGGGGTGAATCTTCATGGCCTTTGATGAGCAATGGATTCTTATATTTGATACCAAAAGCACAAGCAATTTAAAAAATAGATAAACTTAACTTTATCAAAATTAAAAATACTTGCACATTGAAGAATATTATCAACAGAATAAAAAGGCAACCCTCAGAATGGGAAAAATATATGCAGATCATATATCTGATAAGGGATCAGTACGCAGAATATTTTAAAATGGGCTAAAGACTTGGATAGACATTTCTCCAAAGAAGATATACAAACGGCAAAAAAAAAACACATATAAAATGATGCTCAACACCACAGACATTACAAAAATGCAAATCAAAACCCCAATGAGATACCACTTCAAATATATTTGGATGGCTAAAACAAAAAACAAAAACAAATCAGAAAACAAGTATTGACAAAGATGTGGAGAAAGTAAAACACTGATATGTTGCCAGTGAGAATGTCAAATGACACACCTGCTATAGAAAACAGTTTTGTAGTTCCTCTCCTCAAAAATTTAAACAGAACACTACCATATTGACCTGTAATTCCACTCCTAGATATATATCCAGATAAACTGGAAACAGACCTTCAAACAGATCTTGTAATTAATGTCCATAGGAGCATTATTCAACAGCAAAAAGGAGGGAACAACCCAAATTACCATCAAAGATGAATGGATAAAAGAAAAAAGATAAGGGTGCCTGGGTGGCTCAGCCAGTTAAGCATCCACTCTTGATTTCAGCTCAGGTCCTGATCTCAGGATCCTGGGATCAATTGCTGTGGCAGATTTCCATGCTCAGCAGGGAGTCTGCTTATTTCCCTCTCCCTCTTCCCCCTCCCCCACTCGCTCGCGCTCTCTCTCTAAAATAAATAAATAAATCTTTTAAAAAGATGAATGAATAGGCAAAACATAAAATAGTCACACAAAGCAATATTATTCAACTATAAAAAAGAACGAAGTACTAATACACACTACAACATGAAAATATTGTGCTAAGTAAAAGTCAGACATGAAAGGCCACATATTGTACGGTTTCATTTGTATGAAATATCCAGGGTGGGCAAATCCATAAAGACAACAAATTCGTGGCTGCAGAGTTTGTGGGGAGAAGAGAATGAGGAGTGACTATTTAATGGGTATACAGTTTCCTTTTGGAGTGATGAAAATATTCTGGAACTACAGTGATGATGGTTGGACAACATTGTTAATGTACTATATGTAACTGAATTAGACACTAACATGGTTTAAATGCTGAATTTTATGTTATATGTATTTTGCCATAATAAAATATATAAAGAAAAAAAGTTCAATGGCCATGTTCAAGCGGTAATAAGTCAGTAACACCAACTTTGCTGATGAAAATATTTCTAGAAATAAGAAAATTGATAATCCATATACAAAAGACTTCAAAATTGCTATAAAGTATGAAACTTACTGCCAAGACTCAGGGAAAGGGCAAAGTATAAGATAATCTGGGCCCTTTTCTTTCATGATAACAATGATTTTCTTTTTAATATTTTACAATAGTAAGAGGTGGAAAATACATGGAATTTACTACTCCCAAGGAAGTGCAAATTGACTATGTAAATAACTTTAAAATTATTTAAAGTAAAATATGATAGTCATAATGATTTAAAGGAAAATTTGCAATGTTTTAAACCTGACCTTTTCAGACTGATATAAAGAAGAGAAAGCCTTCTGTCCTGCAACATATTCCATGGTTCTACTAGCAGAAACTAAATATTGGGCAAGAAAAATTATGGACCAACTCCACATAGCAGTTTTTATATTCTTAACTCACTATACTTTTAGAAGTTCAATCTGACTCTTCACAACCTACTTTATCCCAAGCCTGTCTACAAAACATTTCATTGACAGATGTGGCTGGTGGTAGGTTTCCATTTTTAACAAAAGTTAGTTTCTTGTCTTGAGGATTGAGTTTGTTTGAAAATCTTTCTGTATTTTTTTCTAATTATGTTGGTGCATCCACTAAAATTCTGTTTTCATAACAACTACTATTCACGGAAGTCTATTTTTATTTTATATGAAAGGAAAACTGTAATTTAGAAACACAATGGCACATTTTTTAAATATTCATTTATAAATGGGCTAGCTTTGGACCAATAAGCTAGCTTTAGGAAAAAATGTTTATATTTTTGCTTCTTCTTAAAATTATACTAAAATTATTCAAAACCATTTATTTACTGTTAGATTCAGAAAGCTTGCATCTGGTGGTGATACAGGTATCATGCCAATGATTAAGCTCTTAGATTAGCAGTGCTAATAATAATTTGTACACAGATGTTATAAAAAATAACCTCTTATTCTATTATGCTTATTTTTATGTAACACACAAAACTGAGGGGTTTTTTTCAAGTAAACAAATGACATCTACATTTTAAACCCAAATAAGTTTCTGGCTGAACTCCTACAAGTTGAGCCTACCCTCTGCAGTTACATTATCTCCTTTATAAGTCAATTACTACATTAATTGTAAAGAAGTTTTATGCCAATTCCCATTTATTTACAATACCCCAGGGAATATTGACCCCAGAGGTCATAGCCTATATATATATAAGTTAAACCGTACAAATGAACTATTGGCATACATCAACTCATTCATTTTTTAATATAAGAGTGCTGCACATCTACTGTGATGCGGTTCAAGGTGCAAGTGATATAGCAGAGAATAAATACAGATCCTGTTCACAAGGAGGTTACCCTGTTGTCAGAGTATTGAATATACAACTACTCAAATAACTAAATAGTTTTTTAAAGGTCATGGCATCCCTCTTTTCAAGTGATTGTATTAAATTTCAAACATTCTAACTTTTGCTTTGTAAAACCATTATTAAGACATGGAACATTCAGATTAAACTGAGCTACCAGAGTTTTGTTTTTTGTTTTGTTTTTTTTTTTTAAAGATTTTATTTATTTATTTGACAGAGAGAGAGATCACAAGCAGGCAGAGAGGCAGGCAGAGAGAGAGGGGGAAGCAGGCTCCCTGCTGAGCAGAGAGCCCGATGCGGGGCTCGATCCCAGGACCCTGAGATCATGACCTGAGCCGAAGGCAGAGGCTTTAACCCACTGAGCCACCCAGGCGCCCCTACCAGAGTTTTTTTAAGATTAAAGCTTCATGTTTGATAAGAGCTGCCAAGACTCTGGGTTGAGCATTATAACATCAATACTATTTCTGTGAACCTAGGAAGTGCTCAGCAAAACTATATTAGTGAGGGCCTTCCATATTGCAGGGAATATAGATCCACCAAAATGATACAGATTTACTGGAAGAACACATGGGGAAGAAATTAATCTGAGGAAATTGACTCAGCTGCTCTAGACCAGACAACACAGAGGAATATAAAGATAGCTCCTTGTTGGGGAGGAAGCAACTGCGGTCTTCAAGCCCAAATAGCAACCGACTAGGGGCTCTGATGACGTGTTCATGTAATGATCGCCTCTGTCTCAACTATGTATTACCTGTCTCATAGTAACTGCTATTTGAAATCAGCACTCAGTCTTCTCTTTCTCGCACATCACAACAAAACCGTTAGCAAATTCTGACTGCTCTAGGTTCAAAATACAGCCCGAATCCCACCACTTCTCCTGAGTTCCACAGCTAATACCATCATCTCTCTCCTGGACTGATGATTCTGTTTCTGTTCTCCCCCTTGGTCCAGTGTCCACACCGCAGCCAGAAGTGTTGTTCAAGTGCACACCACGTCCTGCCACTTTCCTGTTCAAAATCCTCCAATGGCTTCCCAGCACCCTTACAATAAATTAGAAGTGCCTCGCCGTGATTTGTAAGGCTTCATAGAATTTGAGTCCTGGATACGTCCCAATCTCATTAACGACCAGTTTCATTACATATCTCCTACTGCTCCAACATTGGCCTTCTCCCTGTTCCTTAAAAAACAACAAGCATACTCCTGCTTCAGAGCTTTTCCAAATGCTATTTTCTCCACTGATAAATACTCTCTCCCCATGTGCTCTCTCTCTTATGTCTTCTAGATCTCTCTCAATTCAACTACCTCCTCCTAAGAAAAGCCTTCCTTAACCACCGACTCTAAAAAAACAGAACAAACAAAAACAAAAAATTCTATTCCCAACTCTGATTTATTTTTCTTTATGGACTTAGCACTACCTAAAATAATATTATATAATTATTCTTTATTTAATGCCAGACTCCCCAACTAGAATGTAAGCTCATGAAGGCAAACTTTCGTTCACTACTGCATCTTCAGCAGCTTAGAAGAGTGCCTGGCACATAGCAGATATTTAGAATTTATTTAATAATTACTTCTTGTGACTCAATGTCCCTCTGTCTACCTTCTCTCTACTGCCTCTGCTTCTGTGGGTCTAGAATTGAAAACTTCTAAGAAACACTCCCCCTTTCTGAGTTAATCACCATTCAACAGTGAGTGTCTAATTAGATCAGGTCACCCAGTAGGCAGCCAGATGGGAGTCCTGTCTATAGCACCAATCCCTGCTCCCCAATCTCTTAGGGCTAGAGCATCAAGTCACGTGGCATAAAACATGAATCACTGGCAGCCATTTTCCTCACGTCTTGTGAAAATCTAATAGGCACTTAGTTCTTGGACTCTGCTCTAATATAAAAATAACAAAGTAGAGGGTTGCCTGGGTGGCTTAGTCCATTAAATGTCTGCCTTAGGCTCCAATCATGATCCCAGCGTCCTGGAATCAAGCCCCACATCCTTTGGGGCTCAGCAGGGAGCATACTTCTACCTCTCCCTCTGCAGCTCCCCCAAATCTGTGCGCTCGTGTGCTCGCTGTGTGTCTTTAAAATCTTTAAATCTTTAAAAAAACAAAATAAAATGGTTCTTTTCCTTCAGTCTTTCTCTTCCCATTATGGGCTACAAATTTTCATGCCACCTATCTAAGATAACAAATAGAGTCAAACCAAAGGACTTCTCCCCACCAAAACGCTTATTCTATCTCTCCCTTTGGGCAAATCCCTAATCCCATCCTGACTATTCTCCTTCAGTTTTTGTGGGGAAAATTTTCTAATATATAAATTTGTGAGCCATGGTGTAGGTAATTTATTACTTTTTTCTGAAGATTTTTTTTTCATTTTAATAAGAAATCTTATAGAAAGCAGAGCTTTAACCCAGGAGCAAGAATCTTAATATGGGATTTTGGGCAGTAGGACGATGATTATTGAGATAATGGCCTTCCTAAAATCCCTCAAATGACTTCAATTGCATGACTATTACTAGCCTATTTATGAAATTATTCTATTGTGTTCAATTCAATTGCCATTCATTCACACATTCATTCAGAAAATATTATTAAGTGCCTGTTTTGTTAAGATACAATGCAGTGCTCTTGGGTCACAAGAGTGGGCTTTCAGTAGAAAGTTATCTTTCTTAACATTTTATTATTAAATATTTCTGGGAATAAATATACTGCTGAAGCATATTTAACCAGCAATAATCACTGTGGATCATTCAGACTTCTTTACTATGGATCATCTCTCTGTAGGCAGTACAGGTGTATTACGAAATTATTAAATGTATGGGGGAAATTTTCTAATGTATAAATCCCTGTGATATGGTGTCACTTCCAATTTAGTTAATAAAATTGCATTTTCTTCTGCACTGTACTCAATTTGCTCAACAATCTGTTTTATTTTTTTTTTAATATTTACTGAAAGATGAGTACCATGCTTAGGTATATACTGTTTACACAGATTTACTCACAACAAGTACAAACACATTACTTAAGCTTCCATAAATTTCCATTATATCCATTCATTTTGTTAATATGGTCAAAATGTGTTTTATTTCATAAATGGGTCAACCATTTCTATTTTTGATAAAAAGGTAATATCTATTCTTTATAAAGGTTTTTTGAAAAATGTTCATTTTCACCGGCTTTAAAATCATCTCTTTTGCCAGTTTTAATGTGCCCTATAATATAGCCACAATACATTGCATTACCATCTGCACTAAATGCTATCCTCCCACTCTGCCTTGTTATTCTTACACCTAATCCTCTTTGTAACCCTTACACCTCCCACACTATGTATCCTAACTTCATAATTGTCACAAAGGAAATAATCATTTCATCTCACACACCATCATTTTCAGCAAATTTTCTCATCCTGGTGATGTGGCCTTTAATTCCAGCCATCTGACTGTATAAGACCTTTCTTCTCATGCCATCAGTGGGATGACATTGATAAACTCTGTACCCCTACTCCTCTGAATAAATGATTGCTATAATTTGCTTTGACTCTTAGACATACTGAACACATATATAACATTCTGATAACCTCATGTTCACAGACTTTTTTATAACTCCACATTTTTATGTTCCCCTGCAATGCCATTTTAAGATCAAATATCTAAGCCACTTAACTTAATTGGAAAATATTATGCTAATTAAACCAAAAGTGTTGGTTCAAGTGCCATAATAACCAATTAGCTGAAAAAAAAAAAAAAGCAAATATAAAAAAGACTATATTTCAATGGTGGGCAAAGGACTCACTATTTCATCAATATCAGAGGAGGTGACCTATGTGTAGAGATTACCAAGTTGTATAGCACTATATTTAAAAAGCAATTCATATTCTATGCTCATTAGGTCACTAGGTCATCAGTATCAACTCCACATGCTCTCGACAACATATTAAATGCATATAATTGCTATGGAATATTAATTATATAAGCATAATTAATCCATGCCACATTCTTATCCATGGATAGCTATATTCAAGGTGATGAGATAGATCTAATTCCATAGAATTGATCAGGTAAAAAGATTCACTGAAATGAGAGTTATGAGATGTAACCTGGTTCTTGACTCTTTTTTCAATTCCAAATGATACATATTTAAACCAGATTGCACCAGAGGATGGAAAAGGCAAGAAAGGTGAAAATTTCTCTAAAATTCTCTGTCAGTAGGATAGATAATAAATCTACTATGCCTAAATAATGGAGAGAAAGAACACTGGAAAGCCCTTCACAGTTCCAAAATGAACTGACAGAAAATAAGCAGTACTCCAAGGAAGTTAGCAATCAGTGTTAGTAAAGGGAACCACAAAGGGATATATTCCTTCCTATCCGCAGAGCATTTACTGATTCAGATATGCCAGACTGACATAACAGAAATGAATATAATAGTGTCTCTTGAGATGGGTGTATGGCCCAGGAAGTCTGAACAGGTATTTTCTATGAGATTTTTAAAAATTTTATAACTTTATGTCCATGCTAAGTTTTTAAATTATTTTTTTTTTTTTATTTGACAGAGAAAGACACAGCGAGAGAGGGAACGCAAGCAGGAGAAGAGGGAGAGGGGGAAGCAGGCTCCCCGCTGAGCAGGGATCCCGATGTGGGGCTCGATCCCAGAACCCTGGGATCATGACCTGAGCTGAAGGCAGAGGCTTTAACCCACTGAGCCACCCAGGTGCCCCAGTTTTTAAATTATTATCAGCATTTTACTTATCATCTGAATGTTTGCCTTCCAATTATACCACAATGTAATTTTGGTGCCCATGACAATTTACAAGTACATTACATTACATTAGCCCCAAATAATCACCTAAAATGAAAACATTAAATTTATAATGCACTCTCAAACAAGGAGCATTTCAAATCTGACTATGAATCAGTGTTTCAAATATATTTACCTTACACTATCATTCATCTTCTCCTGTTCTGAAACCCAATATATTCACTGCCTTAAATCTACTTTAAGAATTTCTAGGTTTTGTCATATTACAGGTCCATGAAATGGCTTCAGTGTCTGCCAAAGGTGCTACCATCCAATGATTCTAGAGCTACCGATTTTTAAGTTGTCCGAGAAGTGTCATGCTCCCATTCTGTGCCATGCTTTAACACCTGAGCCTAGGTAGTGTCACTTGTGCCCATATACTCAGAGGGTTTCTCATGGAAGCATCTTCAGCTACCACCTGCAGGCTTTCTCTCCCCAGAACTGGATGTGGGTCCACTGAGCCAGGTCACGGACCAATACCTGAGACAGACAAAGACTATTGCATTACATGGTTGCTTTGCACAAAGTCAAAATCCTCCTCCTTGGAAAGAAAATTTAAAGCAAAATAACTTCCAGGGATGCTCTGATCCAGTTCATAAGACATATTGGAACATATCTCAATCCTAACTGGCATATCTTGCCTCAGTCCACTCCCTACTGCCCAGTATCCCATTATAAGGCAATAAGGAAAATGCAAGCTAAAGGAAGAAATGGAGAGGCAAAAAGAACTTTAAAAACCTAAGGTTCAAAAGAAAAGGATAATTCTTACTGCACCATGTTTCCAAACTTACCCTCCATAGACCATTGATTACTACAGTGAGTAGTGGCCTCTAAGAAAAATTTTAAAAGGCCATTTTGGTTTGCTGTAAGGCCCCGGCTCACAGATGCCACTCTTTGATAGTCTTCTAATGCAATATATCACTAAGGAAAGGGAGAGATTCTCCACCGCTTTACCACAAACTACCATTCAGCTCTGGGGTAAGTCAGGAATGAGTAGCTGCAAGGGCAGCAGCAAGGTCCAACAAGAGACTGAGGGACCTGGCCAGAAATACCAAGTTTCTTTTTTAAGAATACATGTGAAAGATCATCTGAAAAGTTTGAGGGTACCAAGGTCCGTCATAAGAAGGTGGGGGTCGAGAGCCAAGAAATTTTGGTCATTATTCTTAATTTGACCCTTGGAGAAAGTCAGGTTACAATGTTAATGACTACCATTTATTCAGGGTCTATAAAACAATATATGGGACAGACTTACACTAAAAAATTACTAATTGTTTATCTGAAATTCAGATTTAACTGAGGATCTTGTATTTTTATTTGCCAAATCTGGCAACCCTATTCCTAGAAGCTTGGGATAAACATGGAGGAGATGCACCACCCAGATCTTCCTTTTAGGAAGGACTTGCTACACAGCCACAAAGATAATGGCCAGTGCATTAATGTCTTCAGCTGTCAGCCCCAGCAGGGTCTGCCTCAGCTGCAGAGAATTAATCTCAAAAAATCATATGCTTTTTGGGGTGACTCAGTTAGTCAAGCATCTAACTCTTGATTTCAGCACAGGTCGTGATGGTGCTACAGGTAGCCTCAAAATATGCACGATAAGATAGGGCTTTGCAACAAGAGCACTCCCTGCCTGATAGTGAGGACCCCGTCCGTGCTGACAGTGAGGACCCCGACGTGCTAGGCAGGTAGAACACAACATCAAGTGGTAATCCAGTTGTTAAAACTTTCCTGGTCGTGAATTAGGAGGATATCCTGGTAGAAAGGAATGTAGTAGCATGGAGGAAATAATAACAATAAGGGTAATGAGGGGCGCCTGGGTGGCTCAGTCGTTAAGCGTCTGCCTTCGGCCCAGGTCAGATCCCAGCGTCCTGGGATCGAGCCCCGCATCGGGCTCCCTGCTCCGCGGGAAGCCTGCTTCTCCCGCTACCATTCCCTCTGCTTGTGTCCCCTCTCTCGCTGTGTTTCTCGCTGTCAAATAAATAAAATCTTTAAAAAAAAA
>JAQQSY010000028.1:0-24092 GCA_028646535.1 Procyon lotor
AGATGTGAAGAAAAGGAAGTTTTACTCTAAAAACAAAAAACAAAACTGCACTGCACAGGGGCACCTGCGTGGCTCAAATGGTTAAGCATCTGCCTTCGCCTCAGGTCATGATCCTGAGGCCCTGGGATCCAGCCCCCTGTTGGAAAGATTTCTCGGGGGAGAGCCTGCTACTCCCTCTCCCTCTGACTCTGACTCTGCCCACTGCTTGTGCTCTCACTCACTCTCAAATGAATAAATTTTTTAAAATCCTAAAAAAGAAAAACTACCCTGCACAAAAACAAATAGTTAAATCAAGCCAAAAAACAGCTGAATCTCAGTAAGAGAGCTTTGAAACTTTTTAAAAATTGTCATAAAAGTCGATTAATATGAAATTCACCATTTTTAAAAGATTTATTTGTATTAGAGAGAGAGAGAGAGCACAAGTGGAGGGAGGGAATCTTCAAGCGGACTCTCCAATGGGGACAGAGCCTGAGGCAGAGCTTCATCTCAGGATCCATGAGATCACAACGCATGAGATCCTGACCTGAGCCCAAACCAACAGTCAGATGCTTAACCAACTGAGCCACCCAGAAGCCCCCAAAAGTTACCATTTAATGATGTTCAATGTACCATTCAGTGGCTTCTAGTACATTCACAGTACTATGCAATCATCACTACTATGTAATTCTAGAATATTTTAGTCATCACCCCAAAAGACCCAATACTAGTTTTAAGCAGTCACTTCCTTCACCCTGTCCACAGCAACCAACAATTTACTTCCTATTCTATGGATTTGCCTATTCTTAATATTTCATATAAATGGAATAACACAATATGTGGCTATCTGTCCCTGAGCTGTTTGACCTAGCATAAAGTTTTCAAGGTTCATGTTGTCTAATTTATTTTTTATACTTCCTACCCTGACTTAGAGATGACTAAGTGTTCAGTGATGTTATTGAATTAGAGACATTAAAAAATAAGTGAATAAAAGAAGAACTGGATGGATGTGTGAGGGACTAAAACATTCTGTGTAAGGGATTTTACCTTTATCATGTCCTATAAGGCCTCACATGGAAAGAAAACTCAGCAGTATTAAAGTCAGTCACTTCTACTAAAATTTGTGTTCAATTCCTCTCTGTTAAGTATGTCCTCATACATGTGTGCACACACACATACGTGCATATGAAATAATTCACTTAAGTACATCATATAGCAGTAAGAACAGAAAGTTTCCACTCTTTTCACCCTCCCATAAGGGTTAGCTTGATTGCTACACAAGTGTCTGTGTCTCTAATTTTTGTACTATCCCTTTAGGATATATAGGACATTTTTCTTAAACACCCAGTACACTGGTACAGGTATCATGGGACTTAGAAATTGAGGGCTGTGCATGTACATATAGCCTATGCTTTTGAGCTAAGATCCTGAACACCTGGACCAGACTGCATTCAGCTCACTGTCTGCTATCCAGAACTTAAGGTATTAAGGGAAAACAAAACGGGGACTAGAGACAGGATTTTTTTTTTTTTTAGACATAGAGGCTTTTAATGTGTATGAATTTTTCCTGATAGTCTCAGAAATACAGACTTGAGTGCATTCACCATGTTTGAAAACAGGAGTGTTGTGGGAAGCTGGGAGGTTACAAAATGTTTGTTTCCCCAAAGCTCAGAATGCAATTCCATGTACCTTTCCATCATGATTATGAGTATCTGTGTCATTTCCCTAACCAAGGAGGAATCACTGCTTCTGTTGTACTAGATGTCAGGTATGAATCATGCTCATGAAGAAAAGGGGAGAACTAGGAGAACAGTTCTCAGTCATAGTCAGAACACTCTTCTTTCTTACCTGCCCTCCCCTTGTTCTCAGAGAGAGAACCTAATTTTTCTTGGTTCATTTCTAGAGAGATCTAGTTAAGACTGTATTTCATCCATTTTAGATAAGAGTTCCTGGAGGGACTCACTGTTGTCTTAGAGAAGACCATGGGTTTTAGAGATTTAGGACAGTCTAAGGAGGAAACAAGCTTGTTTTATGGGCTTTGGGAATGCCAATAGACAAATGATGATATCAAAGTTGTGCTTTACAAATAACATACATGTATTACTGTTACTATTCCAAAATACCTGTCCTCACCCATGACGTAATATTAGCTAATTTTCTTTGCTAGAACAATTAAGTCATGATGTATTGAAATAATTTTAAATCTCTTTTGGAAATTTCCTTAGTTATTTTGTGGTTAGTACTACATTACTTGTGTATAAGCATGGACATCTGAGAGTTTGTAAATGTATTAAAGATGGGACCTGAAATTATTGTGTAACATGCAAGTTAGTTTTAGTAGTTAAGATATATCTATAAAAAGAAAGCACAAGAGATGTATGTAGGATATTTATTTCATATTTGGGTAAATATTCTCTAGAACACAGCACAAGGAATCTCAGAAATGTATTGCCTATTTTAAAATTATGGATACCTATATTTTTCCTAAATTAATCTCCTTCTGATGTACTGATACATAAAGACTTGACTATTTTAATATATTAAGGAGAATGGAGTAGTGATATTATTTTTTCTACAACTTAAGACAATTTATTATATACTAGTCAAATATTTATCAAAAGAATTTCAATATCTATTTCATTTTAATAGAGAATGTATATAGATGGATAAACATATATGCACTTATATAGATATATATGATTTTTATAGTTTTTAAAATTTCCATCATATATGTGTAATTCATAAAAAATATTGTTGTATTCAAACATAAATTACACACTTACAAGCCTGATAGAAGGAAACTTGATGGCATAATTGTTCTTCCTGGAAACACAATTCTTAAAGATATTTATTATTTATTATTTATTTATTTATTTATTTATTTATTTATTTATTTATTTAACAGAGAGAGAGAGAGATCACAAGTAGGGAGAGAGGCCAGCAGACAGAGAGGCGGGAAGCCGGCTCCCTGCTGAGCAGAGAGCTGGATGCGGGACTGGATCCCAAAACCCTGAGATCATGACCTGAGCTGAAGGCAGAGGCTTTAACTCACTGAGCCACCGGGGCACCCCATCAACTCTTACTTTACAAAACCCAGTGTTCTGTTTTGAAAATGCAAATTGTAATGCTTTTGTTAGCCTTGTATTACCAGTTGAAGGCCACACCAATGACACTATGATAAGAAACTAAGAAGCAGTTAATAAGCTGTGATATAATTTAAGAATCTGTTTTTTATTTACTCACTTACCTACTTTTTTCCCCAAATATGTTTATTTTATTTTTTTAGTGTTATAAGATTAATTTTTCATGCACCACACCCAGTGCTCCATGCAATGTGTGCCCTCCTCAATACCCACCACCAGGCGAGCCCAATCCCCCACCCCTCAAAACCCTCAGTTGGTTGCTCAGAGCCCACAGTCTCTCATGATTCATCACCCCCTCTGATAAGTGTCTCATTTTAAAAATCATTGTGGCTCATTAACAAAAATGAGCCAGAGAATTACATCAACACAGTGCAATGTTTTGGTTGTGGAGAAACTTTGCAAAAACTACAGATAAAACAATTTGGTGTATCAGCTTTCATTGCACTGTGTCAAGGCTTTCTCAGATTTTTGTTTAGTGTGACCTTGATCTAATATTTTCTTACTTTTATTTCTGCATTATCTGAGTGTAATATTTTATCCAAAATTTTTGGTGTGTTTTGTTATTTTTGTTATTTGGTATGTTTTCTGTTTACAAAACAAAAGTCTCTGCATACTTTGAGTATGGCACACTTTCTGATATACCTCTTCTTAAAAGTACTTTTAATGGATGCCCTTATTGGCAACCCTCTCAGGACCCCTCTCACTCCTGAGAGATTTTTCTGTATACTTGCTTAATAAGCTTCTATCTCTTTACTCACTATATATAGGCACTATATATATATAAATAACATGTATTATATATATATAAATACAAATATATATATACTTTAAAAAAATCACTTTAAGTCACTTTGGTCGGGGGTGCCTGGGTGTGGCTCAGTCGTTAAGCGTCTGCCTTCGGCTCCTGGGTCCTGGGATCCATCCCCACATTGGGCTGTCTGCTCGGCAGGAAGCCTGCTTCTCCCGCTACCATTCCCTCTGCTTGTGTTCCCTCCCTCGCTATGTTTCTCTCTGTCAAATAAATAAAATCTTTAAAAAAAAACAAACAAGATCAATTTGTCGTGTAGTTTACATAGTTGGTCTTTATTTCCCAGACCGATATATTTATTTTTCCTAGCACATCATTTTTTTCTGCTTCCTTAGGATTTCCTTTGTTTTCTCTATTTCAAAATTTTTTTGAAGTTTATAATTTCTGCTGATTTATGAAGTAAATATTCTGGCTTTATTTCTTCTGGTCGTTCCTTTGTGCTTTCCAAGTAATAATATTTATACTACAGCATTTAATTTAATAATGCTTAAAGTCAAGTATAGACTATGACTAGATAATTCATTAATCTGCTCATTTATTCAAAAGTATTTATCAATATTTAATATGTGCTGTCTTGCTCGACACTGCAGGTATAAAGTGTGATCTGTGTTAATACGAAGTTTTATTAAATTGTGGATGATTCAAAAATATCATAAGATTTTTATAATACCATGATGTTAAAATAGTGAAAGACATTGATTTCATAAAAAAATCTATTCCTTAGCTATAATCCTGGCATTTTGCTAATTACATGATATTAAGAGGCTGTAGAGGTTGGCTTTTTAACCTGTCAAAGAGAGAACTGAATCTTCCTGAAGTATATTATATTAGAGTCTATTTTGGGGAAACACAAAAACAAAATAAGTTTGCAAAATCATGTAGCTGACATGTCAGTATGATTTGAGTGAGTAATAGCAAGCAGCAAGAGAGAACACCGCCCTGCCTGTTTGGCCCATCATAAACCTAATCATGCTTCATGTTTAAAAGCATTTGTCCATTCCTTTTAGAAACTTTTCTAATATGCCTCAAAGTTAAATTCATTACCATTTCTTTCTGCTTCTATATGATCTATGATTTTTGTAATGCCATAGAAGAAATCTTTGAAAAGCACTATTATAAACATGTTTATTCTATGTCACTTTATTATTTCCAAAAAAGTTGTTTTTTGCAGTACCTAATCTGCCATCCCATGGTGCAGATATATAAAGATAAAACATAGGTGTAGGTAGAAAAACTGAATGAAGAACAACTTGATATCTCGGATTCTTCCACTATCCTAAACAATGTTAATTATCCTCTTATGTGACTAGAAATATATTCTAGGAAGAAACTGAAACTAATAATATTTAATGGGTATAAAAGGTATGATGAAGGCCAAGGATGAAGATTCATTAAAAAATGAGTTAATTGACTCCAGTATTCTTATTTTAATGTGAGTTCCTCAGTATCCTTCTACTACTTAACGCCAAGACCATTGGCAACCTGCCATGCAATCCTTCAGGATATAGACTTTCTGCAAAAATCAAGTCTGTGAGGAAAAAAGCTATGAACACTGATAACTAAGAATGCCTCCAAAGAGTAGAGATCCCTGCTTGAGCATTCTAAGTAAATCCTAACTAATTGATGAAATTCATTCATCAGCTGGAGTTTCAAATCAACTCTCTATAGCCTCTTTCTTAAGTGTGAATCAATATTCAAAAATTACTAGATATATGAGAAACTCTTCCAAAGTAAAAGACAAAAGCTACAAAAATAAATAACTGAAACTTAGATGATAATAGAAATTATATATGAAGCATATACCTATGTACACACATATATATTACTATCAGAGTCACAAGATTCAGAAGAAAATAGGTTGTTGGAAAGTTGTAATATTAGACAACATAAAATACCAAGACACTTGGGATATAGAGTTCAGGAATTTTTATAGAAAGTAGATTAAAAAATCAAGAGATATAATATAAAAATTTTAAAAGAAAAAAAATGAAAAGAAGGGAATAAGGCCAGAAGATTCCATATCTAACTAAAAGTAATAGTAGTAAAATAATAAGGATGCAGTTAGGAAGATATTATCAAAAGTTAATACAACACATAAAAGAAAAAAACTACAAAAAACAGAAATACATATGTATATATTTTTAAATAAAATTGTCTTCAATCTTAAAAAAAGTTAATACAAGAACATTTCTAAAACCAAAGGTCACAGATTTCTGGACCCAAAATTACCCAATAAATGCCTGCATGATAAATGATATACATCCACCCATCACCTCTATCATCACCATTATCATCACTGAACGTGACAGCACAGAAGTTTTAAAATGTTCCTATGTATTTCAGAACCAGAAAACTAATAAATGAAGAAAAGCAAAGAAGAGTAGTTCATGTAAAAAGTATCAACAGTCCTCTTAATATCTATACCTTAAACAAGGAGGTGGAAAGTGCCTTTAAAATTCAGATATAAGAAACTTCATCTACGTGGAGCCTCCATTTACTCATAATAAAGTATAGATTAATAAAAATGCATCCTGGGCTTCTAGTGAGGATGAGATGAGTTAATGTATATAAACTTTTTAGAACTTTACCTAGTACACAGTAAGTATAAATATGAATTATTATTAAAATTAGGAACAACAAAAAATAAAGACAATAAGAATAATAACAAATACATCCTAATTATATTTGTTGCATCACTGGTGAGGTAATCAATGAGTTCTACTTTAAGAAACACCCAGAGATGTTATAATAATTAATATTTAAATAAGATATAATAATAAATATCAATCTGAGATCATAATGGCATAAAATATAAGTGTAACACAATTATACTTGATTATAAGTTTATGGATATTTTATCTATGTATTTTTGTTTTAAAGTAATGTAGACACAATATCTGTGATCAAACCTGACACAGAGTAGTGTGAAGTATGCATTGTTAAATGAACTGATAAATTAATGAATTAACAAAGAATGGCTTAAACTTAGTTTAAAAAATGTTTAAATAAACATGCTTTGGTATTTAAAATGTTTGTTTTCTTGTTATTACAATACAATATTTAACAGAGAGAAGAGACAGGGAGAGAGAGGGAGCACAACAAAGAATTTTTTTTATTATTTTTCTAAATCTCGGAGAGTCAAAAAATGAAACAAAACAAAAATAAAACTTCAACCCTACAAGCTTCTTAATGTTTACACCAGCTTAATTATGATTAGTCTGAACCAAACAGATGTAACACCAGCCTCATTCATTCTTAATGGGATCCCAGGACTGGAGAACATGCACATGTGGATTTCCTTCCCATTCTGCTCCATGTATGTGGTGGCCATGGTAGGGAATTGTGGACTACTTTACCTCATCTGCTTTGAGGACTCCTTGCACAGGTCCATGTATTATTTTTTGGCCATGCTCTCCCTTACTGACCTTGTCATGTGCTCTAGTACAATCCCTAAAGCTCTCTGCATCTTCTGGTTTCATCTTAAGGAAATTAGATTTGAAGAGTGCCTAGTCCAGATGTTCTTCATCCATACATTCACAGGGATGGAGTCTGGGGTGCTCATGCTTATGGCCCTAGACCGATATGTAGCCATCTGTTACCCTCTGCGCTACTCAACTATTCTCACCAATCCTGTCATTGCAAAGGTTGGGCTTGCTACTTTCCTGAGAGCAGTGTTGCTAATCATTCCTTTGATTTTCTTCACCAAGAGACTACCCTATTGCAAGGGCAATATAATACACCATACCTATTGTGACCAACTATCTGTAGCTAAGTTATCCTGTGGAAATATCAAGGCCAATGTTATCTATGGTCTGATGGCTGCCTTCCTGATTGGGGGTTTTGACATCCTGTGCATCACAATCTCCTACACCATGATCCTCCGGGCAGTGATCAACCTCTCTTCAGCAGATGCTCGACAAAAGGCCTTTAGCACCTGCACTGCCCACATCTGTGCCATTGTTTTCTCCTACAGTCCAGCTTTCTTCTGCTTCTTTTTTAATCGCTTTGGGAGCCATGCAATCCCTCCATCTTGCCACATCATTGTGGCCAATATTTATCTGCTCTTGCCTCCCACTATGAACCCTATTGTCTATGGGGTGAAAACTAAGCAGATACGAGACTGTGTCATAAAGATCTTTTCAGGTTCTAAGAACATCAAATCCCATAGCATATAAAGGAGACATTTTTCATGGAAGAGATGAAGGGGAAGGAAATAATACTCTGTTGGCTGTTTTGTCAGGCTGTTTCCTCTTAAATAGATGACTTTTTAAGATTTCTGTTCAATTCTTGACAAGGGATGGACCTGAGGGGACATTGAATGTTTCCGAATCCTGAAGTCACTGATATGGCCCCCAGACACCTTATGAGTTTTTCACCGCCTCACCCCTGTGGAGAAATAGTTTCATTATAAATCCAAGTTCCCATGAGCAAAACACAATGGGAAGTTGAGTAACTTATCAAAAGAAATGAATAAATCAGAGGGTGATAATCTGCAGCCAGGTGCCAGTTTGTCTTGTTTTCAAACAGTGATTAGAATTTCTGGAAAATATGTGCTATATTTTTCTCATCATTTCCAAAATTTCTCTGTTTTCTCAATATCACCCTCTTGATGGAGAAACTAGTAAGTATACTATGGGGTCATTAGTCTAATGGGATTTCAGCCTCTGAACTATAATCTGGAAGTAAGTTAGTTATCTGACTTTGTCTCCTCTAGAAAATTCCTAAATGGCCAAAGAAATTTATCTAGTAATTACATAAAAGAAGAAACCCTGGAATCTGGAAAGAAGGAAAAAATATAGTAAGAAAAAATGATACAGTAATCTTCTCATCTTTAATTTTCTAAATCATGTTTGACTATTGAAGGAAAACTTATAATTCTGTTGATGTGATTCTAAATTTATGTTAAAAAATGTTTAAGCTAACTACAAATGAGATAGGGTAAAGGGATTTAAAGGGAAGTAAAGTTTTATACTTCACTTGAACTGGCCAAATGATGGTGTCAGGAGAGTGTGATGCTGTGTATATAAATATAAAACATAGAACAACCACTAAAGAATCATGCAAACAGATACACTGTGAAAACACTATAAATAAATAATAAATGGACTCATAAAAATACAGGAGGACCTACAGAATGGCAGAAATGTTAGATATTTGACCCTGTTATCATTATGCAATGTTCGTCTTTGTCTCTCTCTCTTTTTTTTTTAAGATTTTATTTATTTATTTGACAGAGAGAGATCACAAGTAGGCAGAGAGGCAGGCAGAGAGAGAGAAAGAAGCAGGCTCCTTGCTGAGCAGAGAGCCCGATGTGGGGCTCGATCCCAGGACCCTGAGATCATGATCTGAGCCGAAGGCAGAGGCTTCAATCCATGGAGCCACCCAGGCATCCCCCATCTTTGTCTTTTGTGACAGTTTGAAGTTTATTTTGTCAGATATAAGTATGGACTTCACTGCTCTTTTTTGGTTACCATTTACAAAAATATTTTTTCCACCTTTTTTCTTCAATCTGTTTAAATCTTTATATCAAAGTCTTTTGTATACAGCATATAGTTGGATCTTGCATCCTTAATCTATGCAGTCATTCCATGTCTTCTTTTTTAGATTTTATTTACTTATTTTTCAGAGAGAGAGGGAGAGAGCATAAGCAGGGAGAGTGGCAAACAGAGGGAGAAGCAGGCTCCTGTGGAACTTGATCCCAGGACCCTGGGATCATGACCTGAGCTGAAGACAGACACTTAACTGACTGAGCCACCCAGGTGTCCCCACTCCATGTCTTTTGATTATGATGTTTATATAATCCATTTACATTTAAAGTACTAACGTTAGGAAAGGACTTGCCATTCTTACTTTGCTCATTGTTTTCAGTTTGTCTTTTAATTATTTTGTCTTTTTCCTCTCTTATTTCCTGTCTTTGTGTTTCATTAATTTCTTTGTTGTGACATGCTTTGATTTCTTTCTTATTCCTGTTATGTACCTTATACAGATATTTTCTTTGTGGCTACTGTGGGAACTGCATAAAATTTATAATTACTTATATTATATTATGACATAAACTATTTGAATGCTACTCCTTTAATCTCTTCTAACCCCACTTTTTGTTATTAATGTCACAAATTACATTATTTTATATTTTATACCAGTAGCAGAGTCTCATAGTTATTTTTCATGCTTTTAGCTTTTAAATTCTACACTGGAATTAGGTGATTTATGTATTGCTATTAAAATATCACAGGATTCTGTATATATCTGGTTTTTACTGAAGAGCTTTATATTTTCATGATTTCATGTTGCTGTCTAGTGTCCTCTTGTTTCAACTTCAGGTCCTTGTAGCAATTCTTACAAGATAGATCTAGTATTGATGAATCCTTCAATTTTTGTTTATCTGAGAAAGTCTTTATTTCTCCTTCATATTTTTAAAAAGATTTTATTTATTTGAAAGATTATGTGTATATATATATAGAGAGAGAGAGCACACGGAGCAGGGTGGGCAGATGGAGAAGCAGGCTCAATGCTGAGCAAGGAGCCTGGCATGGGGCTCAACCCCAGGACCCTAAGCCAAAGGCACATGCTTAATCAACTGAGCCACACAGGCAACCTTTTCCTTCATTTTTGATAGATAGCTTTGCCAGATAGTATTCTTGGTCAGCAGCTTTTACCCCCCTTTTCAGCACTTTGAACATATAATCTAAATGTTTTATGTCCTATAACATTTCTGCTGAAAATTGCTGATTTTACAGAAGCTCACCTGTGTGTGATGAGTTGCTTTTCTCTTGCTTCTTTTAAGATTCTCTGTCTTGACTTCTGGCCATTTGTTTATGATGTATCTCTAGACCTCTTTGGGTTTATCTTAGTTGGAATCCTTTAAGCTTTTTAAAGTTAGCAGTCTATTTCCTTCCTCAGATTTGGGAATTTTTGTGATTATTTCTCCATATAAATTCACTGTCCCTTTTTCTTCCTTTTGTCCTTCTCGGACTCCCACAATGCATATGTGGATTTTTCTTGCTGATTTCCCATAAAAGCCTTAGGTTTTCCATACTTTTTTTTTTTTCATTTCTTTTTTCTTTTTGTTCCTCTGGCTCAATAATACCAAATGATATGTCTTCAGGTTCACTGCTTCTTTTCTTTCTTTCTTTCTTTCTTTCTTTCTTTCTTTCTTTCTTTCTTTCTTTCTTTCTTTCTTTCTTCTTTCTTTCTATTTCTCTTTCTTTCTTTCTTTTCTTCACCTTCTTTCTTTTCTTTCTTCTTTTTTCTGCATGACCAAAACTGATGTTTATGCTCTGTAGTAATTTTTTTAAAATGCATTATTGTACTCTTAAACTCCACAATATTTTGTGGTTCCCTTTTATGTTTCTTTTTGTTGATATTCCCATTCTGTTCAAGCAGCTTTTTCCCAATTTTGTTTGGTTGCCTCTTTGGGTTCTTTTGTAGTGCATAGAGCTTATTTACAATGATTATTCTGAATACTTTATCAAGTAATTCATAGATCTCCATTTCTTTACAGTCAGATTTTGTAGATTTATTTTGTTCTTGTGCCTTGTTATTTTTGTTGTTGTTGTGATTTGTGCATCTGAGAGAACAACAACTTTTTCCAGTGTTCATGAACTTGCTTTGTATAGTGAAGACTTTCACCAATCAGCCTGATAAGGAATTCTGATGGCCTCTCAAACCTTTTATGGGAATGCATTTCCTGGGCTTAGGTGTGTAATTTCTCAGTTATAGAGGTCAGCTAGTTTCTTTTTCAAGAACTTTTAATTTCTTGCTCCCTCTGGTATCAGTCTACTTGTGAGACATACTCTGGCACTGCAATAAACCACTGAGTTCTCTTTTATTTTCAGAAGCCCCTGGAAATCCAAAGTATTCTGAGTCTGCCAGTGTTCTAAGTCAGGAAAGAAATTCCAGTCCTCTAGACAGCTCCCTGAAAAGCCAGACTATTTGATATACATTCCACTCTTTTTTTTTCCCTCCCAAGGAGGAAGTTATGAACTGAACACTTTCTTATGATTGTGATGAGTAGTACTAGTTTGGTTTTCTGGAACTGCAACAAGAAATTGAGTTCTCTATTGTTTTTGGTTGCTCTCAGGCATCCAAAGTATCCTGGTTCTGATAAAAATACTGATTCAAAGGGACACATGCACCTCAATGTTTACAGTAACATTATCAACAATAGCTACATTATGGAAAGAGTCCAAATGTCTATCAACTGATGAATGGATCATGAAGATGCAAGATAGATTGATCTATAATGGAATATTACTCACCCATCAAAAAGAATGAAATGTTGGCATTTGCAGTGATGTGGATGGAGCTAGAGTGTTATTTTAACAATTAATTTAACAATTAACAAGCTAGAGTTTTTGTTTAACAATTATGTTAAGCAAAACAAGTGAGTCAGAGAAAGACAAATATCATTTAATTTCACTGAGAGGTGGAATTTAAGAAACAAAACATGAACATAGAAGAAGAGGGAATTTAAAAAGGAGAGAAAGAATGAGGCAAACCATAAGAAACTCTTAACTATAGAGAATAAGCTGAGAGGAGATGGGTGGAGGATGAGCTAAATGAGTGATGGATATTAAGGAGGGCACTTGTGATGAGCACTGGGTGTTATATGGACATGATGAATCACTACACTCTACTCCTAAACCCAATATTACACTAAATGTTAACTAACAAGAATTTAAAAAAAAACTTGAAACAAAAAAATTAAAATTAAAATAAGAAAATAAAAGAAATAAAACATTTTTTACTTATTGCAATGCAGCTATTCTTGCCCTTGGACTTCCATGGGGTATTGTCAGGTTTTAAGTAGTTTCTGGAGTTCTTCTAGAATTTTTTTGGACCATATATTGTTGTTTAATCAGTGTATCTAGAAGCAAATGAGGTCTGGGGCTTTCTATTTTTCCATCTTGCTGATGTCCTCAATATTTATTCATAATTCTTTAAAAAATCCTTTAATAATAAGAATAGAGTGAAATGTCCTCAATTTGATAAATATCATATGAATCTCCTAAAACTAATATTATTCTTAATAATGAAAGGTGGGATGTTTTCCAACAGTACTGGGAATATAGCAAGAATATTTGGTCTCACCACTATTCTACATAGTGCTTGAAATTCTGGTCAGTACAATAAGGCAAGAAAAGAAGAGTCACACAAATAAGAAAGCAGGAAATTAAAATGTCCCTATTTGCAGATGTTATGATTCTCTATGAAGAAACTACCAAGGAATGTGGCAAATGATATTTACACATGTGGTGGGCATAGCATAACATATAGACTTGTTAAATCACTGTGTTATAAACCTGAAACTAATGTAACACTGTGTGTCAACTATACTTGAATTAAAAAGAAAGAAAGAAAGAAAGAAAGAAGAAAGAAAGAACAAAAGAAAGTGTATATGTATTATATTATATATATGAATAAAGTATATATATATATAGGTATATATAGAAAGAAAGAGAATGTCAAGTAACTATAATAACTAATTGAAAAATAATGAAAACAGAAAAAGAACAGTCTTCTCAATTTCAAGATTTATTATATAGCCATTGTAATAAAGGCAGTGTGGTATTGGTAGAGAATAGACACATGGATGAATGCAACAGAACAGAGAACTCAGAAATAGAAGAAAACAAAACAGAAACACCAAAAACTCTACTCAACTATTACAATTGTACTTACACAAAAATGAACTGAAAGTAGTTCATGTAATTAAAAAAAAAAAAAAAAAAAGAGTGGTTCATGTAAAATATAAAGCTCTAGAACAGTTTTTCAAATTATGGGCAAAATCGGGGCACCTGGGTGGCTCAGTCGTTGAGCGTCTGCCTTCGGCCCAGGTCATGATCCCAGGGTCCTGGGATCGAGCCCCACATCGGGCTGTCTGCTTGGCAGGAAGCCTGCTTCTCCCGTTACCATTCCCTCTGCTTGTGTTCCCTCTCTCGCTGTGTTTCTCTCTGTCAAATAAATAAAAAAAATAAATAAATAATAAAAAATAAAATTTTAAATTATGGGCAAAATCTTCAGGATCTAGAGCTGAGCAACAGACTTGACACCAAAATAACAATCCTTAAATAAACGGATAAATACGTCTTCATAAAAATAAAAAGTTTGCTTTGCAAAGGTATATAGGCCAAGCTATGCCTGGAAAAAATATTTACAAATCACATACCTGAGAACAGGACTAGTCTGTGTGTGCATGCATGTGTGTGTGTGTGTGTGTGTGTGTGTGTATTCAACACTTAAACAAAAACAATGAAAGGTGGGAAAACATCCCACCTTTCATTATTAAGAATAATATTAGTTTTAGGAGATTCATATGATATCCCAACCATGTAGAAAATAGACAAAAAACATATTTCACTGAAAATGATATGCAGTTGAAAAATAGATACATGAAAGAAAATTTAGTATGGTTAGTCATTAGTTAAATGAAAATTAAAATCATAATGGGATATTACTACAGAACTACAACAATGGCCAAAATAAAAAAAATAGTCACAATATCAAATGCTAGTAAGGACATAAAGTAACTGGATAACTCATACACTGTTATACATTGCTGGTGGGAATTAAAAATCATATAGCCACTCTAGAAAATAATTTGACAGTTTCATAGAAATCTAAATACACAATACCATAAAACATCAATGCCATTCTTGAACACTTATCCCAGAAAAATGAATACTTATGTTCTCACAAAAACCTGTAAGCAATCATGACAAGAGCCAAATGGCAAAGTTGAAACTCCAAAAGTCTGTCCTTAACAAAAGCAATGAAAAACTATAAGAATTAATTTTCTCAGAACTCATCACTAATCAGAGGCTTACAGAAATAAGAAAAACTCTTAAGAAAAAAAAAGCTGAATCTCAGTAAGTGAGCTTTGTATTACTTTTTTTTTAAATTTAAATTCAATTAGTCAACTTATAGTACATCACTAGTTTCAGAGGTAGTGCTCAATAGTTTACCAGTTTTGTATAACACCCAATGCTCATCACATCACATGCTCTCCTTAATGACCATCACCCAATTACCCCATCCCCCCACCTCCCTCCTCTTCAGCAACGCTGTTTGTTTCCTATAGTTAAGAATCTCTGAGAAACAAACTGAGGGTTTTAGAGAGGAGGAGGGTGAAGGGTTGGGTAAGCCTGGTGGTGGGTATTGAGGAGGGCACGTATTGCATGGAGCACTGGGTGTGATGCATGAACAATGAATCTTAGAACACTGAAAAAAAAAATCTTTCATGGTTTTTCTCCCTCTCTGATGACTTCCCTCTGTTTTCCCTCTTCCCTATGGTTCTTGTCCTTTGCCCTGTTTCTTATGTTCCACATATGAGTGAAACTGTATGATTATTGTCTTTCTCTGATTGACTTATTTCACTCAGCATAATAACCTCCAGTTCCTTTTTAATACTAGTAAATTTCTCCCAACATAAAACTATTTTAATGGGGCGCCTGGGTGGCTCAGTCGTTAAGCGTCTGCCTTCGGTTCAGGTCATGACCCCAGAGTCCTGGGATGGAGCCCCTCATCAGGCTCTTTGCTTGGCAGGAAGCCTGCTTCTCCCGCTACCATTCCCTCTCCTTGTGTTCCCTCTCTCGCTGTGTTTCTCGCTGTCAAATAAATAAAATCTTAAAAAAAAAACTATTTTAATAATTTCAAAGTGTACAATTGAATGTCTTTAGTACATTAGCAATATTGTACAACTATCACAACTGTATAATTCCAGAGCATTTCCATTACCCCAAAAGGAAATCTTGAACCCATTAATCTGTTACTCCTATTTCCTCCTCCATGCCTTTTCCCCGGAGCTTTGACAACCACTAATTTGGTTTTTATTTTACAACTTTGCCCATTCTGAGTATTTCATAAAAATAGGATGATATAATTCATGGCTATTTGACTTCCTTGTGTGAAGTTTTCAAAATTTATCCATGCTGTAGCTTGTGTCAATACTTCATTCCTTTTCAAGCTTAAATAATATTCCCTTGTATGTATACCACATTTTATTTATCCATTTATCAGTTAGGTTATTAATACATTTTGGCTATCATGAATAGCATTGCTATGAAAATTTATGTCCACATTTTTGGATAACATCTGTTTTCAATTCTCTATATCTGGCAGAGGAGTAGATCAGTTATATCATATTTCTGTTTTATTTTTTGGAGAACTGCTAAACTGTTTTCCACAATGACTATATTATTTTACATTCCCACTAGCAAAGTTTGAGGGTCTCATTTTATACAATCTCCACTGACACTATTTTCTGGTACTGGTCCATGCAGTAATGCACAAAATGTATGTATTTTGAAAATATGCTAAAGGGAGAAGTTCAGAAACAAAAAGACATATATTGCATGATTTCATTTATATGAAATATGTAGAATAATTAAGTCCATAGAAATAGAGAGCAAATTAGTTGTTGCCAGGGGTTGAGAAATGAGTAAAAAATAGTGACTATTTAATGGTTTGGGGGGCTCTTTTTGAGGTACGGTAAATGTTCTGTAATTATATAGTGGTAATGTTTGCACTGCATTGTTAATGTACTAAAAGCCACTCAATTGTATGTTTTTAAATGATTAAAGGGTTAACTATATATTGTGTGAAATTAACCTCAACTTTAAAAAGCATCCAATGAAGTTAAAATATTATCTGCGTGTATATTATTGTTTTTTTTCTTATAAATTGCAAAAATCTACTGGTCTAAGAATAGGAAAGTGATAAAATTAATTGTATAAAAAAACTTTTATTCAATCATAATAACATTAAATCATCCTTGTTAGAATGGGCTAATTACATAACGTCATTGAAAATACCAAATTTATGTTTCAATATGCTATAATCAAGACTTTTGCTAAAAACGCATATAGTTAGCATGTGTGTATATATGTACATGAATATATATGTATATAATCACACATATTAGTTATGTATGTATATATATATATATATATATATAAATCAAAGAAAGTATCATAAGTAACTCTATATTAGCAATTTAAGAATGCTATTTATCTCCTTCCAAACATTTGTTTTTCAAAGTTAATAAAAATACACAAGCATATTTTTTTAAAAATTAACTTTATTAAATATGATTTATGGACAATAAACTGTATTCATTTAAAGTGTCTAATTTGATGAGTTTTGACATATCAATACACTCATAAAACCACCATCATAATCAAAATACAAAACATTTCCATCACCTCAAAGATTTTTGTATAAAAAATGAAATTTTTATACCAAGATTTTGTATAAAAAAATGAACTTGTAGTTTATGACTCCTTTAACCCCGGACCCACACAACCATTAATTTGCTCTCTGTCACTATAGATTAGGTTAAATTTTCTAATGGATCAGTTTTGAGATTCATTTGTGCTATATATATTAATAGTTCCTTCTTTTTTATTGCTGAATAGTATTCCATTATATAAATGTGCCATATTTTGTTTATCAGTTTGTCTAATAATGAGCATTTAGATTGTTTCCAATTTTGCTACTTAAAGGAATATAAAACTAGCATCAGTTGTTTTTTAATTGTTGTCACCCTCACCACCATCATTATTATGTTAAAATGTAGGCAGCTAATTATTCCTAACATAATATGTATGTATAACAAGCCTGAACTTTTGATGACTTTCTAGAATGCCATATATTCATTATCTATGTTAGAATGTAAACCTCTTTAAAACTAGGACACCTATTATCTGATTTTTTTTTTATAGTTCTTAGCCTGACTTGAGAAGTACTCAATATTCAATGATGTTATTTAATTAGACACACAAAAATATAAACAAATGAAAGAAGTGGATGGACATGTGAATGACTGAAACTTTCTGTACTTATGTGTTTTTAAATTGTGTCCTACAAATCTTGTACATAGAAAGAGACAACTCTGCAACAAATATTAAAGAATATTTTATATTAAAATCATTAATATTCATTTTTAACGGTCTATGTTTATTTTATTCTCTCCCCACATATACATGTTCATGCAATCACACAACATATGAAATTATTCACTTATTTATACCATATTATGTAGTTAGTAAGCATGGAAAATTTCCTCTACTTTTGAGCCTCTCCTAGGGGTAGACTTGACTCTCACATCAGCACTTGTTGTCTCTAATGTTCTTAAATATTCTCTTGAGATATATATAATTTTCTCCCATTGAGAACAACACAATATTTCTTTAAATATTCAGTTCAATAGTACAGATATCAAAGGATTTAGAGGTTAGGGCTGTACATGTACATAAATTGTAGAATAGTGATGCTTTGTGACCAACATTCTGAACACCTGGACAGATTGCATTCAGCTTATAGAAGCCAAGGTATTAAAGGACATACAAAAATGAGAGTAGAGGGGTGCCTGGGTGAGTTGAGGTATAACTCTTGATTTCTGCTCAGGGCATGATCTCGGGTCATGAGATTGACCTCCCTCCCCTTGGGCTCTGCTTTCAGCATGGAGTCTGCTTGAGATTCTCTCTTTCCTTATCCCTCTGCGCCCACCCCTCCTCACAAACTGTCTCTCTTAATAAATAAATTTTTTTTAAAAACTGGGATTAGGTAATTGATATGGAGGACATTGGGAGAAGGAAAGGAAGGCTGAATTGGGGGAAATCGGAGGGGGAGATGAACCATGAGAGACTGTGGACTCTGAGCAACAAACTAATGGTTTTGGAGGGGAGGGGGTGAGGGGTTGGATGAGCCTGGTGGTGGGTATTGAGGAGGGCGCGTATTGCATGGAGCACTGGCCGTGGTACATGAACAATGAATTTTGGAACACTGAAAAAATAAAATTATATTAATTGGGAAAAAAAAGTGGGATTAGAGACAAGTTTTTGGTTTTTTTTTAATTTTACAGGCAATAAATAAAGAGGAGAGAGTGTATATATGTAACAATTGATTATTATATTCCCAGAAACACAGGTTTGATTCCATTCACTTGTTTGAAGGCAGAACTGTTGTGAAGGATTGGATTTTCTTAGAAAAAGATTTATTTACCCATTTTTCAGATTGCAACTCAGTGTAACTTACCATCACGATTATGAATATCTGTGTTATCTTCCTAACCAAATAGGAATCACTGGTCCTGTTTAGGTATGAGTCAGCCTCATCACAAGATGAAATGGCAGAGAGCCAGAGAATAGTTCTCAGTCCTGGTCAGAACACTCTTGCTTTTCACCTGCCCTCACCTTGTTTTCAGAATGAGAACCTCATTTCCTTGCTTCATTCCCAGAGAGATTTACTTGTAACTGTATTTCTTCCATTCCAGATAGCAAAACCTATTTGGAGGAACCCACCATCATAGTGAGAGAAAAACTTGTTTTTTAAAATTGAGGACAGTCTAGTAAGGAGATGAATTTATGATCTATGGGTTTTGGGAGTGAAAATAGACAACAGATGACATAAAAATGTACTTTATAAGTAGTGATATTCTGGTGTTGATGTTACTACTTCAGTATAACCTGCTCACACATAGCATGAGTCCATTTTATCTGTAGAAAAATTAAATTGTAAGGTATGAAAATAATTTTAAATTTGTTTTAGAGAAGTAATTTAAATTGTGATTAATACTATATTACTTGGTGGATCTTTAAGAGTTTTGCAAATATATAGGTGTAACATGTAACAATAAAGCTAGTTTTATCAATTGACACTAGAGTTATGAAAAAGAAAAACAAGGGGCATAAACATGATATTTATCTCATATTTAGGAGATATGTTTTTAAACATAGAGCCCAAATCTCTGAGACATATTTTCTATTTTCAGTTTATGGGTATCTATATTTTTCCCTAATTTCTCTACTTGGCTTCTACTGCATGGATGCATAAAATTAAGAGTTTATTCTTCAAATGTATTGATATGAGTAAATAAGTAGTGATACTATTTTTCAACAACTTGTGTGAGAATTTGGCATATACTGGTCAAATAAGTGAAATAAGTCAGTCAGAGAAAGACAAATACCACATGGTTTCACTAATATGTGGAACTTAAGAAACAAAACTGATGAACATGGGGGAAACAAAAGAGAGAGAGAGAAAAACCATAAAACAGACTGTAAACTATAGAGAACAAACTGAGAGTTGTTGGAGGGAAGGTGGGCAGTGGATGGGCTAGATGAGTGATGGGTTTTAAGGAGGGCACTTGCTGTGGTGAGCACTAGGTGTTATATCTAAGTGATGAATCACTAAATTCTATTCTTGAAACTAATATTATTCTTTATGTTAACTAACTGCAATTTAAAAACCTTATAACTGGGTGCCTGGGTGGCTCAGGTGGCTGGGTTAAAGCCTCTGCCTTCGGCTCAGGTCATGATCTCCGGGTCCTGGGATCGAGCCCCACATTAGGCTCTCTACTCAGTGGGGAACCTGCTTCGCCCTCTCTCTCTGCCTGCCTCTCTGCCTACTTGTGATCTCTCTCCTCTCTGTCAAATAAATAAATAAAATATTTAAAATAAATAAATAAATAATTAAATAATTAAATACCTTGAAACTTGAAACTACTATATATATACTATATATATATATTTCAAGGTTATCTTATTTCTACAACAATCAATTGAGGTAAAACATATATAGACATGTTTATATATATTATATGTTTATGTTTTAAGCATAAAAATATGTTTATATGTTTTATATATAGTGTCTCTATGCGTGTGTATATGTACATATATGTAAATGGACACATAAAATTGTTAGAACTTTTGTCACTTTTAATAATATCTATAAAAGTAATCTGAAAAACATAATGCTGTCCAAAAAGTAGAATTTATACACCTGTTAGAAAAAAACAGAGAGGCAGGCAGAGAGAGGGGGAAAGCAGGCTTCCTGCTCAGCAGAGAGCCAGATGCGGGGCTAGATCCCAGCACCCTGAGATCATGACCTGAGCCAAAGGCAGAGGCTTTAACCCACTGAACCACCCAGGCGCCCCTAGAAAATAACTTGATAGCAGTTTTGATAATCAAGGAAATGCATTCTTATATTATAAAAACACGTTTTTTTCTTTCATCCATAATACAAATTACAGGGCTTCTGTTAGCCTTGCAGTTATTAGCCTAAGATTACATCAGTGATAGTAACTAGGAAATTAAGGATTAGCTAATAAATTGACATATAATTTAAGTGAATTCCCAAATTAAAAGTTTCTACTGTGTAACAAATGGAAGAAAATAATTTCAGTGTTTTCTATTATTTTGGTTGTGAAGAATCCTTGTCAAGCTTGGAGCTGCAATAATTTGGTATAAATTGGTTCAAATTAAATAGCTCGGCTTCAAGTTTTTCAATCTAATGTTTCTCAAAAAGTCACTTTGATTCAACATACAATAAAAATATATGTAAATATATACAAAATAAAAAGATATATATATTCTTTATTTTTTATGGGGAATTTTATTTTTTAATTTTTTAAAATATTTATTTGTTTATTTGAGAGACAGAGAGAAAGCAAAAGCAAGAGATCATGGAGTGTGGAGGGGAGGGTTAGAGAGAAAGGAAGAAAGAATCTCAAGCAGAAACCCCACTGAGGGAGAAAAAAAAAAAAAGAAACCCCATTGAGCACAGAGCTTGACACTGGGCTCAAGCTCATAACTCTGAGATCATGATCTGAGCCAAAACCAAGAATCAGATGCCTAACTGATTGAATTGCCCATGTGCCCCAGTGGAGAATTTTTGAAATTTATGTATTTTGGTGACTGATAAATCAGCCATCATAGTTTTGTTTCTTCTGGTGGTTCCTCATGCTTTCCAAGAAATAATATTTAGACTATAGTACAATAATTCTTAAAGTCAAGTATGAAATTTGATTCATTCACTCATTTACCTCTTCATTCAAAAACATTTTTTGACATCTAAAATGTGCCAGGTGTCTTATAAGACACTTCAGATATGAAAATAAATATAGTCTAAACAAATATTAAGAGTTTTATTACATTGACGATGATTCAAGTATATAAATAAATTTTCAGAATACATGCTATTAAAACAATACAAGAAATACAAGAAATTTATTCCGTCAATAGTTTTATTCCTTACCTGTAAGACTGCCACCTCTACACCTTACATCATATTAAGAGGATTTAGAGGATAGCACTCTATCCTCTCCAAGAGAGTTGAGTCAACCTGAAGAAATTGATGACTGAAGCTAGCTTTGGTGGGAGGAGGGGGACACAAATAAAATAAAGAATTGTAAAATCACAAAGCTAAAAATACCAGTGTGATGGGAGTAAACAGCAACAAAATGGATCATGCTTCTGGTATAAGACAATTTGCCTTTTCTTTTTTGAAAATTTTCCTTATCTCCTGCAAGGTTTTGTTAAATTATAGTTTCTATCTACACTTATGTGACACCAAGATTTTGTAATTATGTGAAAACAAGTCTTAGAAGAGTACTCTTAATAACAAACTCATCCTAGGTTGCTTTGCTGTTTCTAAAAGAATTTGCTTTTTGTAGTATCTAATCTCTCATCCTTCAGTGTGAATACATAAAGATAAATAGGGGTGTAGGTAGAAGAAAAATGGAAAAAGGAACAACTTGATATCTTTGATTCATCCATTATCCTAAACAATATTAACTATCCTCTTATGATGACTGGAAGTTTATTCTTGGAAGAAACTTACAAGTCCTATGAATGCTTAATGTCAGTTGTGACGAAGGTCAAGGATGAGGAATCATAAAATTATAAGGATTTAATTCAAATTCATATTAAAGTGTGAGACCTCCAGTGTCCTTCTACTCAACTCCAAGAACATGGGCAACCAATTAAATTGTCACCCCAGGAAGTAGATTGGTGGATTCTTTTGGAAAAATTGTGAACCCCTGAAAAGACCTATAAACAATGATGACTAAGGATGTCAATAATGAAGCAAAGAGGTCCTAGAGAGGATTCAAAGTAAAGATTATCAATTGCTAAAACTGAATCATCACATAGAGTTTCAAATCAGCTTTCTAAAGACTGTTAAGTGTGAATTAAGTCAAAGATTATCAGGCAGTTGAGAAACACTTCCAAAACTAATGGTAAAAAGTAAAGTAAGCTATAAAAATAAATTATTAAAAATTTAAAGTTATAGAACAAGAAGTTATAAAAAAGAACAAGAAGTTATAGATACAAGAAGTTATATATATATCTAAAGTTATAGATACAAGAAGTAGAGTAAATATATGCATATATAATTTTTATACATTCATACTGATCAGAGAAAAATAAGATGTTAGGAATTTGTTATATTACAAACAATAAAATGCCAGGATATTTGGGATATACAACACTTTCAGAACTCTTTCAGAAAGTGGATTAAATAGATTCAGCCTTAAAAAATTTCAATTGCAGGGATGCCTGGGTGGCTCAGTTGGTTAAGTATCTGCCTTTGGCTCAGGTCATGATCTCAGGGTCCTGGAATCAGGTACCACATCGGGTTCCTTGCTCGACAGGGAGCCTGCTTCTCCCTCTACCTTTACCTGCTCTCTGCCTGCTTGTGCTCTCTCTCTGACAAATAAATAAGTAAAATCTTAAAAAAAAAAATTCAATTGCAAGAAATGGAATAATTTCAGAAGAACCAATATATGACTAAAAAAATGTGTAGAAAATAACAAGAAAAATGTGGGGAATAAATTATTAGAAGTTAAGTAAATTTCCAAAGTCAAATGTGTCAGATTTCCAGTGTCAGAAATCCCATGAATGCCTTCACAATTATACATGCACAAGCACACATACCTTTTTATCATTGTCATTAAATTTCAAAACATAAATTTTTTTAAATGTTCTTAAATAGTTCAGGGCCAAAAACAATGCAAATGAAAAAATGTCAGTGGTAAATAATTCAGGTACAAAGAATTGGAATGGTTCTCTTAATAATCTAGAAGCTAGATGGTCCTCTTCTAATCTAGAAGCTAGATCTGATTGACTAGGTCAATACAGAAAAGCTTTTATTAATCTAGAATTTTAAATCCAGCCAAATGATTAATAGACTAAACTCTATTCAGACACTGATAGGCTAAAAAAAAAATGTTTTCTATGCTATCCTGGAAACACAGAAAGAAGAAAAATCAGATCTACAAAAAGAAGTACAAAGAGTAGGTAAAGGGAAATTTCTAGATGAGAATTAAGTGTCTGAGAAAAAAACTATTTCAGAGAAATAGCACAGAGCCTGCTCAAAAACAG